>JABFFE010000907.1:0-47455 GCA_013623625.1 Fusarium setosum | reverse complement strand
GTCATTCGTAGACATGCGGCTGTTCTGACGGCCGCCGGGGTGGCCATTTTTGCGGATGTCGGGGGTCCGATGTGGGTTAGGGCGCCGCGGTGGGTTTGGCGGCGACCGGATGTCGGCAAGGTGGGGGACGGGGGGAGAGAAGCGGGGAGGCCGAGAGACGAAGGGACGACAAGGTCTAGAAGTGGAAGATGAGCACGAGACTGATTTTGATGAATGACATGCTTTGGTCGGTAGAATTTGCTATAGGAGTGGTTGTAAGGGAAGATGTATGCCGTGCAACAACTTGCACCGCACCCAGGGTCTCACTGACAGTCATGGATTCCCCCCCCAAAACCTGGGAAGTTCAAATAGTGTTGCCGAATTATGAGATTTATGGATACAGTGACCCCTCCGGCATCTAGACGGGCGTCGGCCGTCGGCTACAGCCATTGGCGTCCTTGTACAGCGGCTCCATCAGGGTCATGCAACTCCCCGATTTCCCCGATATCCCGACAAGGGGGGCAATGGCGTCGGTCCACCAAATCGGAACAGTGACCGACGAGAGGATTTGGAAGGTGCTGAAAGATTTCTGCTGCGAATAAGCAATGTGGTATTGTCTATATGCTATGTAGACTACGAGCAGGAATGAGAGTGACATGCATCCTCTGGCTGCTCCTGAATGTCTCAGCATCCAACTCCCCGTTGCCTGACGAGCAATCCAATGAGATTCACTTCTCTCCCATCGAGCCAATCATCCCATGGCAGACAACCCGTCGTTCACATTCCACTCCCGAAGGTATCACGCTATTCCCGGCCCGTCGCCCGGCTTCTCGTCTCCGACTTCCGCGTCTAGCCTCAAGCCTCGTTGCTCATGCGACCATCCGAGCTCCCCGTGACTAACGCCCTGTGGAAACAGCATCTCCCCGGAGGCGGCAGCGCGGCAGCGACGAGTTTGTACGCGGCCCGCGGGGGCGGCGCTCGGTGGCGCTAGAGTATTGAATAGTTTGAAGTAGAAAACTTATTCAACTGGAAGCCATTGGCTGGCTAGTTCCTTGAAGTGCCGTGGGAAGTGATCTTCTTTGACTTGTGCGCTATCTCGCTTCTGGAACTCTTTGTAGAATCGATCGAGGTTGGGCAAGTCTTGCACCAGATCGATGCTGTACAAATCCTTTGCGAAGTGCAACGTGGAATACAGGATGCAATCCGCGATGTGAACCTGTCGACCTTCAAGGGTGTCGCCTTCGTAGTAGTCGTTCAGAAGCTTCAGGTTCTTGTGGCAGTATTCGAGTGCGAGTTTGGCCGTGAGGGCATTGGTGGTCTCTCGCGTGACGAACAAGGCGGTGCCCTTGTGGCAAGCAAACCCGAAATGGGTCATTGCTTCGTCTGCGAGACAGAGCATGTCTCTGACGCGAGCTTTCTGCTCTGGAGTATCTCCGCGCATGCTGGCGTTGGCGCCCTTGGCCAATTCCACCTGCCAGTCCTTGGCAGGGTCAGGATGATGGCAGATGTCTTCGAAATAGTCGAGGATGGCGATGGATTGCTTGATGAATGTGCCGTCCGGCAGCTTCAAGATGGGGACTGTGCCGGGAGGTTTGCCGTCGGGGGTAGACATTCCTTTCTCCGTGATGAAGACCTGGGTGATTTTGATCAGAGGAGACGAGAGGAGACCTTTCTCAGCAAGGTAGAGGAGGATTCGACGGGGGTAGACGCCCCAGTTTAGGACGAAGAGCTCGAGAGGGGGGTTCATGTTGATGATGCTCTGGTGTCTGATCTGATCTGGATTGTCCATTCTTCTTTCCCATAGAAAGCGACTATTGTTTTATACCTATCGACTTCGGACACTTTACATAGAGTCTGGAAATACCAGGGGTAGATTTTTACATAACCAGGTCCCCGAAGACCAGGAGCATTGACAAAATGGAATCAACTTCGGCGATTCGGTCACTTTTCGGATACTTTGGTTACAAATCATTGAGAAATATCCGTTGTGGAAAGCATCAAGGTAGGATGTTGGGATATTGATTTGAGCGAAATATTCAGGATGCTTAATCAGATTGCTTTCGTTTTTACTCGACTTGCTTATTGGACTAAATATTAGTAGTCGAGTGTTATTGGCGTCCTATTCTCTTCGGAGATATGCTGGCCGAGTTGGAGAAGAACCGGAGGATTTTGAACAGGATGAAACTCCACACACGTTGTGATCTTATGAACCCGGATGATTAGTGACTGGGCTGAGTTACTGCAGGTGGGCACTACTGTTGAGCATTTTGAGTCCCTGTCATTACTACCGTAGCGACTGTGTCGATAAACTGTACGTGACAAGTGCCTATGACAGTTGGGGAAGTAATGCATCTTCACAGAGTCCCCTCAATCCTTAAGCCGGAGTATCAGGAGTAGGCTTGGCCTCTCCGGTCCCCTCATCCTTTGCCTGTTCTGCTCGAAGTCTCTTTTCACGCTCAGCACGTCCTTCGCTTTGAGGGTCGTAGTAGGCTATCACAGACATTAGCACTATAACATCTCATTCTTAGGTTAGACTCACGCTTTTCCCCAAAGACTGTCGTTCGGATGCCCCGTCGAGGTGTCTCATAAGTCCCCGGAATCACGCGGTGAAGGACACACCGGTTGTCCCACATTGCCACAGCGCCGACCGTCCACTTCCACCTCACGTAGTGGTCGTCGGCGGAGTGGAGGTGGTAGGCAAAGAAGTCGAGTAGCTTGTCTGGGCGAAGATGAGTTTCCGGAGCCTCAGGTGTTGAGTGTCTTACTTACCTGACTCGACCTTTTTCAACTCGGCGAACCCAGTGACAAAACCTGGGTTTACGTTGACGGCCTTGAGCCCAGTCACTGGATGGGTTCTCACAGCTGGATGGTGGGTGTCGATAGGGGGACGATTGGGTCCTGTTCCCCAAAGGTCGAGGATGGTGTCGTATTGCAGCTGTTGCCATATTAATACCAGTCTTCGAGCAAAGGGATTCATACGTACCCGGGAGGTGTGCACGGCATGAAGGCCCTCGACAAACTTCTTCATAGCGTCGCTCAAGGTATCATAAAGTCCATAGCCGGAAATCCACGCAGTGTCCCCACCAACCTCAGGGTGCTCCTCCATGCGAAGAAGCGAGTATGATGGAGGGTTCACCTCGAACGACGTGTCTGCATGAAAGTCGCCCGACGGCCAGGGCGTGTACTTTGAGATTTCCCGGTGGTCCTGGGTGCTTCCTCGAATCACAACGTGCTTGACATCTTTTTGTGCAGGGTGCCTGTCAAGAATACCGTAGTGCTCGAAGAGCTTGACCTGCTTCTCGGTGTCGAGATCCTGGTCCCTGAAGAAGACGACTCCACGCTCATTGACCAAAAGAGCAAGCTCGTCGAGTTGCTGAGGGCTAAGCTGTGATAGCTGGACGTTTTCCAGGACTGATCCGATGGACTCTGTGAGGTCTGTCTTCTTGGCCACGGAGAATAGCGCCTTCTTCTCGGGGTCGGCAAAGTGGGCTCTGTCGCGAGGGGGGCTGATTTCGTCACGGATGGGCTCCGGGGGGCTCCAATCTTTGATCTTGGGGTTGAAGTGAGGGTGGATGGTGATTGGGAACCCGGAGTCGGGAGAGACGTGCTTGCGAGCTTCGAGGTGAGCCATTTTGATGGATTGAGCAGGTGCTCGAGGTTCACTTTGAATAGTCCAGGTAGCAATGGTCTACGGAGCAAGTCCTGGGAAATCAGTTATACATAAACACGCGCAACGAGTTGTCATGTGCAGTGTCATCATTGCGGGGAATTGCGAGTGTCTGCGGTGTCATGATAGCGAGTCCGGCCGCAAGTAGCTACTATGCAGCCATACAAGAGAGGCTAGGCTTATCAATCGTGGAAGCGAGGTGATGAGTTGATAATGCCCTGTATTGTGTCATCGCTTTTGGTAGCTATCACTGGCCGCAGAGCAACATGGCGTGCATTGCGAGCTTGATGGCGTCAAGCATTCTATCCGCCAATCATCAGTCAACCTAATGACCGAGAATACCTTACCCAAAGTCTAAGCTACCCGGAAAACAGTCGAACGAAACGTGCCGGTTAACCAAACTTCCTCCGATGCACGTGTCTCCTCGCCACACTGCTAGAGGCGCATCGGTAATCCCGGCATCCTTCAAAGCGATTGGTCGATGGTTGAGTATCGGGAGGATATAAGGGAGGATGAGTACTTAATGCAGGTATTAGTTGGAATATCTCTGCTGTGAACTTCAAGGACTTTGATTGTACATGTTTACAAAACGTGCCCGTCACTCCTCCATACCTATATCTCGGCCAGCGTGTTTTGTTTTAGCTAGACAACTAGAAAGTAACGCCCAGGGACCTCCGATACTGTCAATAATCCCCTTGAATTCCAAGGAAATATTACCTGGAAGGTCTATTGGCTTGAGGATGCTGTGGTGCCCCCTTCGCTGTGTTTCATCTCTTCGACCTCCTCTCCGGGTTTCTCATCCCGATCTAGCTTTTTCGTCGTCTTCTTGATGACGAGAGGAGCCGCAGGTCGAATCTCACACAGCTGAAGAACGTAGGTGAGCTGGCCGAAAACCAAGAAGACGCCCATCATCAAGACAACAACCCATCCGACTAGCACGACCGCGGCAACAGGGACATATAGACCATAGCGAATGAGAAAGGGCTTTGTAGATGGATACGTCGCCTTGAAGACTTTGGAAGTCATATTCCAAGTTGTTTGAAGAACCCAGAAGCCTTCGAGAAGCTGTAGAGGCAAGACGAGGCTGCATATGGTGATGGCGAGGAACTGGCGCAGATGGGATGTGATGTGCGGCTGAAGCCAGAACAAGTTGTAGCGGTTTGATGTAGCGGTGATGGTAGATGAATCTTTTTTGGTTGGCTTGGATTCACCCTCCTGGGGGCTGTTGGGTTGCTGCTGTTCCAACTCGGAAAACTGCTCGACCTGCTCATTGACCCAGTAGCCGTTGAACAGGATCAGAATGCAGAGGGCCCAGAATGCAGTACTGGATAGATGCTGATACCCGGCATCAACTGAGTCTCGGAGGCATTGAGTCATCATGATATTGGAAAGGAATCTGATCAAAGTAGTAGGTGGGAAGACTGAGGTGTGATGTGTTCAATGAGGGAGGGGCCCTACTAATAGCCCTTTGTGAATTCCAACTGCCGAAACTCTGACACTCAAGCTGATCCTTCTGATGGTCTGATTATTGATGCCTAGATGCATTCCAGGGAGGTTATTCTGGTTGCCTGGTGGGATTGGCGCAGCGACGTCATAGTGCCTGGGATACCACAGTGTCATACGACAGTGCGAATCTTTTTCAGCGACTGATAGCGATGATCAACTCGATCCTACCGAGTATACGCATAACAGAGGTAATTAAGAATAGGCCTGGCTTCTTAAGGAAATCGATAAGCTTTGTTATAAAGTGAGGTGCTAGAACTGGCAATACTAGACTAAGCAGGGTGAAAGAGTAACGTGCTTGATAAGTGAGCGCGCACTTTTCCACTGGATCGCATCCCTTAACATTGATGATTTCCCCAACGACAGACAGACTCTGCTTGTATATAGGTACCTAAGCACCAAGCTTAAGGACCCCTCCCTGGATTTAAAGGTTGTCCGCATAGAAGTTGTAGCGAAGACAACCGGCGTCCCTGTAGCCTCCCGCGCCGCCGTTGTTGCCTTTTTGACAAGCCCGAGTCAGCCAACAGTCTATTTGGGGGAGTTGGTCAGAACTTACAATCCTTGTAGTCGGCACGCATCAAACTGTAGCAGTCGACGTCCTCGCCTTCGAGGGGGTGCCCCACCGATTGCTCGTCGAACCGGTCGCAGCCCTCTATCCACGAGATCCTGTAGAACATGAACCACGAGTTGGCCGGGCTCCACCCGAATTCCTCGTCTCCAGGCTTCATGGTTCTGCCCTCGTACGCTGTGCATCCATTCATTGCCGACTTGTCCTGTGCTCCGTCTGGTACGTCTATGTGTCTATGCCTGTCGTGGCATACCTGGCCGCCCAGGACGGGTTCTTCGGGCTCATCGGGCTCCTCCTGCTGCTTGGGTTCTTCGACCCTCCACTTGAACTCGCCGCATCCCACGTCAATATTTGCCTCGACTGCTATTCCATGTCGATTCGTCGTGATGCTGTAGCGTCGTCCGCCTTTCCGAAAAAAAAAAAAAAAAAAAGTCAGCTGCGTTCCTGAGCAAGGAAGGCATAGAGAGATAGGGTAGCTCACAGGGTTGGCTCTGTACCAGCTTTTCAAAGGCCTTGGTGCAGATGTCGTCCCTTTCCAGCAAGCAATCTCCTTCCTTTGGTATCCAGGAAAGCCAGAAGACGTAATCCTTGAAGAAATCTGGCTTCACCGGAAGCAACCTTCGCACCAGCTCCGCGGATCGACGGGCGAGTCGGTTGATTTTGCCGCCGTGGATGTCGAACGGGACGTCTTCGCTCCTCGTGTTGAGACCGTCCTTGATGTAGTCGCAGAAGCCTGCCGCCACGTCTCCAAAGAAGGCACTGGGGACAATCGTGAATGTGTTGGGGCATGTGATCTTGGGCTCCTTGGGTGAGTCGGGCTTGCCGAGTTCTTGCAGGGCCGCCAGGATCGCGTCCTCAAAGTCCTGGTAGAAGATGTGGTCGGATACTTCGCTCTTGGGGTTGCATTTGCAGTCCTTGTTCTGCCCCTGTTGGCCAGATTTAGTACTCACTCAGCGTTTGTTGAGACCTTGCCTACCTCGGAACAAGCCCATTCAACGATATCTGTTGGCTGGGGTTCTCCAACCTTGGTTGCATTGCAATCGTCTGGGCAATCAGGCTTTCAAGATCTGGGTTAGTATCTGGTTGTCACTGCGAGAAAGGAGCTACTCACCAGCCCGGTTGGACAAGACGCGGCTGAGGTCGTGGTAGCCTGCGTCTGTGTTGGCGTTTCCGACTTCGTCTTTGTCACTGTCTGAATGTCCTCGGGCGGAATGTGATAGACCGGATCAACCTTGCCGTTGGTATCGAAAGCATTCAACAGCATGCCCAAAAAGGTGATGGCAGTAAGAGTGGTGCCACCCACAACCACCGCCCCTTCGACCTCCTCGGCAGCCACTGCAATAGCTGCCGCGTCCTCTTCCGACCCCAGTATCACTGTTTCAACAGTCTCACCAGCCTCGGAGCCCGCGGGTCCTTCTGCGCCTTCGACGAAGCCGTCCTCGTCGGTCCCATACCCCGAGTCCGCGTCCGAGTCCAATCCCGCCCCCTCCGAGACCTCGTCGTGGACCTGTTCGGAAAACAAGTCGGCCACGCCTTCGTCTTGAAGAGCCTGCCGGGCAGCTTCGATGCCGCAGCTTATGCCCTGACGTCTGCGGAGGCGCTTTCTTATACAAGGCGGCACGTCTTTCAAGATCTTGTCAACCTTTTCTATGAAAGCCGGACTCAATATCATGTCGAGGCCGCCGTTCTCGCTCTTGAGAACCTGGATTTGCTGGGCGACGGTGTTTGTCACGTCGGATCCTGCCGCATTCTTGGTTGTCGTTGTCTCAACTGTGATGTAAGATGGATCAGGACCGATCCACTATATGGAAAAAGGAGTTAGATCTCAGATCCTGCTGAATAACAATAGATGATACTGACGCTGGTGCTACCGTCAACTTCTGTCAGATACTCTGTCCAAACTCCGATGGATCCTTTACTATAGGAGTTAATTGAGAGAGTTAGCAGGTGAGCCCAGAAAGCCTGGCACGCGGAGAAAAGGAATAGGGGCGTTGATTACACTCTATCTGGCGCAGGCGGGTGGAGGGGAATTTCAGCACGGCCAACCGGCTGTAGCATGTACAAGTGTTCACCACTATGGCGTAATTTAGTATCTCGTCACAACGAATGTTCCAAGGAACGTACTCTCTAGGAGCTATGGCGGGAGCTTGTGTCTGGATACTCTCGGCCTGCTGAGGCACATGGCCGCTGGCGAAGGCCTCAGTCACAAGGCTGGCGCCGATGGCCAAGTTGAACAGGTGCTTCATGGTACAAGTAGACAAAATGTTGGCTGTAGGGATTGAAAGAGAGACTCGGATTGTATGAAGTTGGGTTTCTGGCGAGGTATAGAATGCAGAAGAAGGCGGGCTGGACTTGATAAATAGCTCTTAAACAATGGAGAGGAAATGATCTCCAGAGGTCGGGCATGTGCTCTCGGGTCAAGAGTCGATCTGGCCATCATGACATCTTGAAATAGCATCAAGTATGGATTCACCCCGATACGAGAAGGAATACATCTGGTTGGTGGTGTTGGTCAGACGCGTATTGCAGTGGGATCAAGGGACATGCATGCATTCGATTGTCTTTGAGTTATGGTTAAAGTTACATGTAAAAGACGGATGTGGCTCGCATCCGCGCAAACTAACCAGGATTAAAGTAATGATTGCAGTCATGGGGACGGCGGCGTATTCGATAAAATATGGAAACATTGAATACGCTGCGGTGCCGCCCACACAACTCACGTCAGACAGGAGCGCCAAGAACCAACACAACTTGGCGATGCCTATACAGCATGGAGAAGAATCTCTTGCAGCGTATCAACTTGTTTAAGCCGTTGAAGGATTCTGATACGAAGCGGTATGGTCTCATGAGCCTGAAATGCCCAGGTCCTCCTGTACATGACATACATTTCAATTCTAAATTAAGCATATTTCTTTTTCGGCCGTCGGAGACGAGGAAGAGATTCCATATTATTCTAATCTTTCAATCTAGCTGTCTTGAGTATAAAGACATGGTCTTAGACTTGATATTTACTGGTGAGAAGCAACCTCTGCCTGGAACAAGGCCAAAGAAACACAGGAAGCAAACACCGGAAACTCTGCTATTGTCCAAGTCCACATTTTCACCATGAAGCTCTTTGTCATTGTTTTTGTCTTGCTCAAACTGGTGAGCGCCGCCGAGGCTTTTCGGTGGACTCTGCACAGCTCATGTTGTAAGTTGCTTTGCCCTTTCCCTGCACAATAATATGGACGTATTCATAATCTCAATAGATAAAAACGACGCGTATAAAAACGCCATGATAAAGGCCATGGCAACTGCCAAAGCAAGGTCTGCGTTTTGTGCACCCAAGATTGATACTTTTATGCATCCAAACTACAAAAAACTTGCCCAGTTGCTTGTGGGAACGGATGACTTCGCGAACAAAGCCAAGATCTTGAAAGGTATAATCCAAGCCAGCATAGTGGAGGCCTTCCCCTTTGCTTACATTCCCCCAGGACGATTCGAGAATTTCAAAAACGTCAATGGCCCGATAGGTGAAAACAGCGGCTTTGCTGATTCTCCTGAATGGAAGGCTCGACAGAATCCCGTCCAGGCAGACTTTGTACGTGAAACTCTACAATGCCTAGAGCCACGCAATCTATTGACACAATCCAGGTTATATACTGCGCCCCAGACATTGGACAATACGACAAGGATTCTTTCAAAGACTTTCCCATGCCGTATGACAAGGCGCGGCAGTACGTCATGGCACCCGACAACCCCCTTATATTGATCCAGAAGGACATCGATGCCGGCAACTGGCACAGCGACACCAGGAGGATCCTGGCAGTGACGCAAAACACGCCCCCGATGCATCTTGCGCCCGACGAGCAGGCAAAGATCCCCGATACAATCACCTTCAACCCCGTCTGGCTGGATCAGAAGTTGCAGGATGGAGGGCTATTCTTCACTCCCGAGACTCTGGAAGCCATGAAGAAGAAGGAGGCCTTGTCTGAGCTCAAAAAGAAGTGGACAGACAAGAATAGGCCCACCCCGGTTGACAAGATGCTGGATGACTTGGCGGGCACACTCCATCACGAGGTAAGCATAAACTGGATTGCGGGGAATTGGGTGCTAGGGTTAACTGGTAATAGATGTTCCATCTTAGCATGTCGGGCAGACACATGGACTTGCCCCTCGACGACCCCGACCGCGCCTATCATTGGATGGACAACCAGGAGAGGAAGCTGATCGACAACCCGGAACTCATGGCGCTCCTGGCCCTGATTTTTGACTTGAAGGGAAACTACAAGGCTGTCGTTACAGGGACTGGAGAGTTTGAACAATGATTTTTTTGGTGGAATACAAACAAGGAAAAGGGTCACTAAAATTGACCGTCTTGTAGTGTTAGATATGTTGTCTTGTTGACAACTATCAGCTATACGTAGTTTTGTTTTACAGTAAAACAGGCATTTTTACCCTGTCTATCTTGACTACTACCTGAAAAAAATCATCAAGGCGAAATTGCATCCCATTCCTTTTCTTATCGTAGGATAAAGGAGCGTGTTCCTGAACCCATCTCATCTCGACTATCTGACCCCTCCTCGATTTTCTTCCCTGAAACAAGTGATCATGCCTGACTGGTGATTCTTGTCTGATCCCTTTACGCCCTTAGCCATCTCTCCTGAACCACCTCCCTGTAGAGCGTATCGATTCCACGAGTCGTGCCATGCCCCTACCAATCAGGCCGGGGGAAGATAGCTCTCCGGGGGGAATATACATGTAATTAACATAGCCCATGGTCCCTGGGTTAAAACCCAGTCGTACCTCCCTAGTAAGATATATCAGCAATCAATAGTAACATTGACATTCTGCCCTGACGTACCTGTCTTTACTTGAATAGACATGGCTATTAAAACACTCCTTCTCAATGACTGGGCGCAAAGCTGGATGAAATCGATCTCCAGCACCTCGTCGCCATATCCGAAGGCCTGAGGGCTGCGCAGTATTACCATCGATGTAGCCATCTTCAGGCTCGGCGCATTGGGCCAGCGGGGTGCTCATAGTGACACGGTCTACTCTTTCCAAGTGGGACAGGGCCTTTATTAACGACTCGGTATCCAATAGAGTGACATTATAGGGGCTCTGATCGATATTTTCCGCTTGCTCGTCAATCAATATGGACGTGCAGCGGGCGGCTACCCAGATGTCGAGAGTCGTGAGGTTTTCCAAGAGGTCAAGGCGCAGCCCGTGGAAGTCCAGAGACTCGTGACGCTCCTCTGGCAGTGGTGTATATCTAGGTGATGAGCAGGCTAACAGCATGGGGAACACGGGTTCCAATGATAGCTCCAGGTGTCTGCCGTGTGTGCGAAAGGCTGGCGGTGGGATCCCCATCTTGGGCCACTTTTGCATGGGCGGTGGTACCTTGCAGAAGCCGACAAACATGTTCAGAGCGATCGTGTCTGTGAATATGAAGGTGGTCGACTCGTAGATTGACTCTAGGCATTCCGAGGATCTGCAGCATGGTAGTTAGTGGGCAGACGAAACGAGCTGCTGGTTTTGGTCTTACATGATCTTGCACGACAGCAGCATGCTCAGATACGGGCTCCACGTCGGGTCCATTGAGGACAGATCACGGCTGCTCCAGCAGGGCCCTCGAGAAGTGCTGGTATCAATGTTGCCATCGATGCCATGTACGTCTTCGATGCGTTCGCCACATGCCCAGTGGTTCTTCCAGGGAGAATAGAGCCGCAGGGCATAGGTTCTGTTGAAGAAGTCATCCCCCAGAGGAACCCCGAGCTGAATTCTCTCGGCATCAATGGCCTCTTGGAGCTTGTCCTCGACCTGGAATGGCGTGGTGCACCGCCAGCGGCAGAAATGGGACTTGGTCCTGTCGACGTCGTCGTCGTGCCAGACGATGTGTTGGCGGAGGCCGCAGGAACGCCACAGCTCGAGATATATGCTATCGCGGACTTCGCGGGGCAGATGCGTGATGAAGGCGCACTGGAGCTGGGGATCTGGAGTGTTGGTCATTTTTGTCGGCTGAGGTGTGCCATCATTGTTACCTAGGTATATTGTAGGTGGAGGAAGCCGCCCTTTTCAAGCATGCGTTCAGCCCCCACCCTCCTCTCTGTCAGCGTAATCGTATTCCTAGGCCCCCAAGTATACGCCTTCGCTTAGCCCAAAGTCCAAATCCTCGGCTGTCGCCAAGTAGTAAGCAGGAACTCGGCTCTGAAAGCAGAAATGAAATCTGGTGTGTTTGAGTTTCGTCTCTGAGCTGTATGGTATAACCCGCATATCTTCATCCAGGCTACCAAAAGCTAGCCTAGGTTGCCCAAGTTAAAGCAGCGTTAGGTTTCATGTATAAGTCGTCTAGATCCATGCATTTGATCTGATCGGCATGCAAGTCTCAGTTAGATCAGGCTTTATTTCAGGGTGCCTTGCTTTGTTCCTTGTTCACTAGCAGCACAAGGCAGAGTCAGTGACCGGAATATCGGCCGAGGAGCGCAGGCTGTAAGTAGGAATACTCCCTTTTCTATGCAGCGTGTAGATCACAACTCAAAGCATGTGCGCTGCTCAGACCAAAATTGATTCTGATGCCTAGAGAGTGGGGAAGATGCACCAGCTGTCCAGTTGGGGGTCGTTGGGATGTGGATTTCTGTAAGATCTGGTCTGTGAGTTGTTTTTGGAGAAGGATCCGTAATGACGATGAAGGCTTGAAATCAAGACTTGCAGGGTGATGGAGTGCATCAAGCAAGTAAGCGAGAGGGAAGAGATGGCGAAGGGAGAAGCGATGGGGAAAAGGTATAAAGAAGGCCAACCGACTCTTCAAGCCGCTTCAATTCCCTCTAGTCTACAACTCACTTCTACTCTCAAATTCCAAACCATCAACATCAACCACTTCTCAAGCTTGATCACTACACTACTTACAAAATGTTGTTCAAGACCGCAGTTCTCTCCGTCTTTGCCGTTCTCGCCACCAATGGAGCTTCCGGTCGTGCTTTGATCGCTACTGACGCCTGTGAGCATTTCAGACCAACTTCAAGTAGGGACTCGGGCTAATATCCCTCCCAGATTACGCCTGTAACTGCCCCAACAACTGCAGCCACAAGCAGGGATCCAGCTGCAAGTTCTACTCAGGTCCCTCCGACAATGATCCTGTCCTCAAGGGAAGTAAGTGACCATACAAAAGTTATGCGGACAAAGACATTGCGAGATACTGATATTCTTAAGCTTGCGAGCAAACTGATGGAAAAGATGGCGCGTCTCTCACTTGCATTGCTTAAACTCAGTACCCTCTGCTCTTGCTCTGGGTGATTGCGTTCTATCCGGAGCACATCGCCAGACTACATGAAGAGATAAGCCGGACATTGATGGATGGTTGGGAGGTCGCTATTTGTATGTAGAGAATAAAGAGACATTGTCTATTGTACATATATAGTACATCCAATCCATGCCGTTGATAACCAGGCATATTAAACTCCAACCGTTCATTGCGGTGATGGTTGCGGCAAGAGCTAGTTCAGTGCACAACTCAAATCGTTAAACTCGGAAGTATTGGTCCAGAGGGGCATAGCCAAGTCACAAGATATTAAAATATTGTCTAAGCGACAACCAGACTGATACGCTAGTGTACATGAATCTTTGGTGGAGCGCAAACCCGTTTGTTCCTCCACGGAATCTCTAGGCTACAAAGCATGCTACTGCCAATTCTTATACGAATGGTGCCGAGAATGCTCATAAGAGTGTCCAGAGATCCGGAAGCTCGTCACAGAACCCGGAGTTCGGTACCAGTTCGCCACAGGATCCCCGAGACATTCGCCAACAGTGACGGCTAAGAACATGTAAGAATAGAGTGAGACGAAAAGGAAGGATCTGGCTTACCGCGCTTAGAGCTGCGAAGAACAAGATCAATGACCTTCGGCACCAAGTTTTCAACCGTGTTCTGGTGAACATCATGCATCAGAGCAATGGAGCCGCCGTTTTGCAGGCCGCTCTGTAAATTAGCAAAGGCATTTCCGACAGCGTCGGGTGTGTTGTGCTGCCAGTCGACGGTGTCAATATCGGCGTGGATGACCTTGTATCCAAGGTCACCAAGGACACGCAGGGTCGAGTTGTTGAAGCTGAAGTAGGGAGGCCGCATGTAGACTGGGTATTTGCCGAGGATGCTGGTGAGCTCTTCTTCGAGCTTGATCATTTCTGTCCGGATGCCCGCCTCGTCGAGGGTAACCATGTCGGGGTGGCTGTACCTGAGAGGTTGTCAGTATCACTAAGCACAAGGACTCGTCAGGGTTTCGACATACGTATGGGAGGCAACCTGATGTCCCTCATTAATCATTCGAATGACTGTCGACCGGTAATCCTGAATGTTTGCCCAGTTCTTTCCATTGACAAAGAAGGTTGCCGGTATACCAGCCGCGGAGAGTTGGTCGAGGAGTGAATCGGTGTGAGCAAAGGGGCCATCGTCAAAGGTAAGAGCTATCACTCCCTCCTGGGTGCACCTATGGATGGCAACGTCGACAGGGACAATGTCTCGTGGTGTCGGCAGCCAAGCAGCAGCGAGTCGCAGGCCAGACAAGATGATGAAAAGTAGGGAAAACATTCTGATATCTGATTCTTACACTTGAAAAGGGAGATTGAAACGAGTGAGGAAGAGAATTTGTTGAGATTGATGTCCAACACTTGTTCGAGGAAAGCCATTCTTTATATAATTGATGGTCTATATGAAACTACGCCCGGGCATCTCTTGAGCCTGCGTGGTTGGGTGCTCCCAGCCGTAGACTACGCATCTTCCAGCCCTTGCAAAGGCAGGCTGAATACAATACCGAAAGGGGTTGGAATAAATAAACTTTGTATAACCTCCCCGACAACCAGGAAATTCAGTGTTGACTTTCAGATACCACACAACGTCGGGCGTCGGGTGGCTCAGCAAGGCTTGGGAGTTAAGCTTAATCTACTTTGGGTTTACTTGCCCTTCAAGAATCGGGGCTGAGATTGTGTCAACGAGTGTCGAGTTGATTCTTGTGGGCTGGGCTGAGGCTGTGAGAGACCCAAACGGCTGGGGTTCTGAGGCCGAACCAGCCATCACCGTTGGACTGCCGTTGCCTGGAGGCTCAGCATTGCTTATCTTCCCCAGTTATTAGCGATGGTGTATGCTATTTGTCTTGAGATAGTTAAGTTATAGAACAAGAGTCATAAGACAGATGGTGTTACTACTATAAAGTAGCATCTCGATGGACTCCGAATAAGTTGCTGTAGGTCGGAAGCAGTCATGGTCGATGAGAAGAAGAATGGTTGTAAGCTGGTGGCTATGAAACAAGAGAAAGGTCGGTGTTGTCAGTTTAAAATAAGGTTGGCCAGGAGAGGTTAGGAGTTTTTACGTCACAAAGTTTAAAGCTTAATTCAACGGGGAATCCGACCACTTCAAGTGCACCTACACAGCACGGCCATGGGGAGAAGGAACTCGGAGATTTACCAGACTAATTCCGGATTCTGGTTCAAGTAGATAGATGCATGGAATGGCATGTCCCTGTTGACTAGTGTTCATAACTGCGAAGGTCCTGTGCTGGGAGCTAAGCTGCCCTTTTTTTTTCAAGCCCATACTCAAAGGCTAGATTGAGATCAGGCCAATGAAAATATCTGCCGAGTCTATATGGAAGGCGTCACGTCCAACTCCTATGACTCTTTGTCCGACTACGCCCCAGCTTTGACAAAAATCAGTGAAACTTCTATTTCTAAGCTCTACTGCGGAATCATACACTTGATACTAGCTTCATTAATGGTGGCCGTTTGCTGTCCCATTCTTCACTTTTCCGGACGAGGATGACGATAAGAGCTCGTCGACCATCAAGCGGCAGCAACCCAGATACTGTGTTGGGTCGCACAACGACGACAACTGATCGGAAGTCAGATGCTGCGTAACTTCTTGGATCTTCTCCAATGCTTCAAGCAGAGAGGTGTTCTGGTCAAGAGCCGAGACACATGCCCCGTAAACAATCTCGTGAGCCTCCTGTCGTCCCACATGTTCCGCCAACTTCATCATGACAGCTTCAGCAACGATGAGGCCCCGAGTAGATTCAAGATTGGCCTTCATCGCTTCTTGGTTGACTTGCAGACCAGAAAGAGCAAAGTTGGTCTGGTGGAGCGAACCAACCGCTGCGATAAAGGCGACTGGTAATGCTGCCCATTCCAAATGCCAGGGGCCCGAGGCACGTTCAAAGTCTGACACCATGGCGTCCAGTACAAGCCCTGCCTGTGCTCGAAGTATTTTGGACTGTGCTAGGATAATCTCACTCGAGATTGGGTTTCTCTTTTGAGGCATTGTTGATGATGCTCCCCGATGGGGCACGAAGGGCTCGGCAACCTATAGATATCCAGTCAGCTGGTTCAACCGTACAACATGTTATCAGCAGAGCTTGCTCACCTCGTTCAGCTCATTTGAAGACATGACAATCAGGTCCAAGGCAATCTTCCCCAGACTGCCTCCTATCAAAGCCAAGAAGTTGACAACTTCTGCGATTGTGTCCCTAGCAACATGCCAAGTTATGACCGGATCACGGAGACCCAGTATACTAGCCAACCTCTTCCGCACACGAATTCCACTATCTGAACTCCCCAGTGAAGCCAACGTACCAGCTGCACCACCGAATTGCACGAGGAGACAACGCTCCTGGATCTGCCGTAGGCGCTCGGCGTGCCGGCGGAGTCCAGCAAGCCACACGCCGCATTTGTAGCCAAAGGTAATTGGCAAAGCATGTTGCAGGTGTGTTCGGCCTGCCATGGAAGTATCGCGATATCTGGAAGCCATGGACTCAAGAATGCTGACCGTCTCGTCGAGGAGACGCTCTACTACGGAGAGACCATCCTTGATCTGTAGCTGAGAGGCCAAGTCCATGATATCTTGTGTGGTGGCTCCCCAGTGTATATATCCAGCTAGAAACATGTCAGCCACATACTCCTTCTGAGGGTATTGGGTTATGTCACTTACCCTCCTGATGCGGAACCCACGAAGCCATCTGCTCTACAAGGCCAAGGATGGGATATCCCACGATCTCGGCTCGTTTCGCAAGCAGAGGCCAGTCTATCTTGGAGACATCACAATGCTTTCGAATGACACTGGCGGTCCCTGAGGGAATGACACCTTCATCCTCTTCGGCTTGCGCAAGAGCGCATTCGGCTTCGATCAGCTTGGAGACATATGATCGTTCCGAGAAACACTCGCGGATCTCTTCGGTTCCGAATGTGTTCCCAAAGAGGGTGGAGTCGAATACAGTAGCAGCAGCCATGATTGTACCTGCCCCTCGAGACTCTAGTGTTGGGCATACGTATAAAAAGGGTGTCCAAAGCTAAGCATACGGGAGTCGACATTTATGTATTTGCCCATTGTAACGATCCACAGCCAGACTACCAATAAGGATCCTGTAGCCCGGCATTCCGCCAATTGAATCCTCTATTCCATCGGGTTGTTCGGTTTTGAAGCATCAGTGGAGCTCGGAATAAGGCACTGGGCTCGCTTGAAGCGGGATAAGCATGAGGTGGTGTGAGATTTCGAGGGCGGAATAACGGAATAGCGGGATAACGGCGTAACACCACTCAACGATCAGCATAGATCCAGGATCCAACAGTTTTACGCCGTTTCCTCTCCGCAATTTCCCCAGAGCTAGGATTTCTCCATGGGGCAAGGAAGGGAAGGCCGAGGCTAAATAGCATAGACCAGCTGGCAGTCTGCGAGTATATAGATAGAAACATGTCTGTCGAATTCTCCTTCGATTTATCCAGACTCTAAAGTGTTCACCTGGTGTCTTGCTTTACTACCTCCTTATGACCAGCCACCGTTCCATCTTACAACCCCTGCTTCAGTCATGACTACTACCTCTGCTCCAAGACTGTCCGCTTCGTCCAAGGACATGAAGCCCACCGAGCTCGAAGCAGTTCACGATGAAAAGATTTTCGGACAGGATGAGACAGGCACTCATCAGGGTGATTACTCTGGCGCCTCTGCCAAAACTGACCCTGCCGAGATTGCCTTGGTCCGAAAACTCGACAGGATGATCATGGTATGCTTCACACCGAGAATGGACGTCTGGTATAATTGCTGACTGACCAAGCCCATTCTGTGGGCCATGTATTTCCTCAACTACCTCGATCGAAACGCATTGCCCCAAGCACGATTGAACAGCCTCGAAGAAGATCTGAACCTCAGGGGCGTCCAGTACAACACGGCCATATCGATCCTATTCGTCGGTTATCTTTTGATGCAAGGTATAATCCTCGGCTCTTAGGGTCTGAATGTCTTGACCTGACTCTGCTTCTCCAGTTCCTTCGAATATGTTCATGACGCGGACTCGGCCGTCGATTTATCTATCTGTGTGCATGATCGGCTGGGCCGCGGTCTCTGCTTGTACCGCAGCTGTTAAGGACTACAACGGTTTAATTGCTTGTCGATTCTTCCTGGGCTTCGTAGAAGCTGTAAGTTCTGTCGTTATCTTGGCTGCCTGCCACTGACTAAAGTCCTTAGCCATTCTACCCTGGTGCTCTTTATTTGCTGTCGATTTATTACACACGAAAAGAGCTCGCCACGCGTATTTCGTTGCTGTATACCGGCCAAGTTGTGAGCACAGGGTGCTCAGGGCTTATCGCTGCGGCTACATTCTCGACGCTTGATCAGGTCAACGGAATCGCTGGCTGGCAATGGTATTCAAAAGCCTCTTGTAAACAAATCTCTAAGGTTGTATACTGACTAGCAAAACCCTAGGCTCTTCATCATCGAAGGCTCCGTCACCGTGTTGGTCGCCTTGTTTGGATTCTACCTGCTTCCAGACGATCCCTCACAGACTCGATGGCTCACCCCGGAAGAACGTGAGCTTTGCATCAAGAGAATCGGCAGAGATACCGTAGGCCAGCAGAGTCGAGGCACAACTTGGGAGGGCCTCAAGCAAGCGTGCAAAGATCCTCGGACATGGCTCTTTTGTCTCATGCAAAATCTTCACATCAGGTATGTTTGGCTTCTTCATCTTGCTCTCGACTCCAAGGCTGACTGGTTGTAGTGCTTGCTCATTCAACAACTTCTTCCCTACCATTATCCGGGCCATGGGTTTCAAGTCCACGACCGCCCTGCTTCTTACTGCGCCCCCTTACTTCGTGTCAGGTCTCCTCGGTATCCCGTTTGCCTGGTCGTCAGGTCATTTCAACGAGCGTACATGGCATATCACGGCTGGCCTCTCCCTGGCAGTTGTCGGCTTCGTCATCTCATGCGTAACTCTCGACCTTGCAGCTCGCTACACAGCAACCTTTCTATATGCCACGGGGGCTTACTCCGTCGGATCCGTTATTCTCGGCTGGGTCAGCAACACTCTTTCTCAGACTCCGGAGAAGAAGTCGGTTGCGTACGCCATAGTCAATGTCACGGCCAATTTGGCGTACATCTACTGCGCGTACCTCTGGCCTTCGTCTGATGGCCCAGAATACTTGATGGGGTTCTCTACCATGGTTGCTTTTGCTGTCACCAGCATTATCTGTGCTTGGGCTATGAGGGTTTGGTTGATGCGGCTCAATAGAAAGATTCGAGAGTCAGAGAACGAAACTGTAGCTCTTTATGCTTATTAGATATATGTAGCTACAAAGTCGATTTCTAGGATCGTCCTCGGCGATAATTGACTATTTGTAGGTATCAGTTATATAATCTGAAACATTGTTGCCCCTATTCATGCTGAGACTCTTATCGGTTCGCCCACACTATGCCAAGTCCTTACTATTATACCAATCATTGATACTATTAGAACCATGGTAATAATTCACTTGCCGAATCTTGTCCAAATTTCGGCTAGTCTGAGCGACCCCGCATGTGGATAACATGACTTTTCGTCATCCTAGACCGGCGCAAACTGAATATTGACAACACTTTCCAATGGCGTCGACTCCTACCAACGCGTCTTTGAGCTCATCTTCCGGTCGAGTTCCAGGCCAAGTATGGTATGTCGGAGACTCACCTACTTAGTATCTCCCCCTAAGGTCACTCTCGTGCTGACAATAATCGGGTAGTGATCGTTGTCGGCGGTATGTATTGTCGTGAACATGCCTGGCTTATCAGAATACCCATGTTCATGGCCGGTGTTGCATGCTATTCCGCGTCGTTAGTTCCACTAACTTGTCTTGCAGAAGGAAAATCAGATGTCATGGGCAGGACAATGACGTGAGTGAGGTGGCTTCTACTTTTGCTTTCAAGCCATTGACCAGTTTCCAGTGCTCCCCTTGTCTCCAAGCAGGCGTTGTCTGCGTCACCACTGCCAAGCTGAAGAGAAATAGGAAACGCAAAAGGTACGTCCTCTCTCACAAATCACTGTTTTCTTCTGACAAGAGACAGCTTCTATGAAGCTGAAGGCATTGAACGACGCCGTGAAACACCGCCTGGTAATCTTCAGCATACTCAACCCACAGGACAGCTAGGAGATATGAGAACTCCAATATCTCACAGCGTCATTGCATCTCGGCCTGTTGCGCTCCAAGAGACGACCCAAGGGCTGCCCTTGTCAGTGATACCTGCCACTTCGGACCCTGGAATCGGCAACACGATAGCGGGAAACCAGCCTACTATCCTCAAGTCTGCAAGTGAGCCAGTCATCGGTCATATGGGCCGCCTTGTGGTCGACGATCGGCAAGCCTCCATGTTTGGCGGTTCTACTACGGGCGTCCATTTCATCAGCCAGGCCGAACAGCAACTCCAGCTTCTTCAAATGCACAAGGACGCATTCCCGAGCTGTGCTTACGGGTTATACCTGCATAGTCCCTGGGGATCTTCGATGCAGAGCGCAGTCACGCCGACCATCTCGGGCATAGCTATGCAGTTACCTCAGAACACCGTGGAGATTGTGGAAGCAACCATTAATCGGTGGACTCCATTGTATCCCATTGTTCATAAGCCATCAACCGTCGAAGCGGTCCAGAAATTACTCGGGGCTTACGAGACAAATATCTCTGACATGGCCATCTTGTATCAGACGCTCGGTCTACTTGCTCTAGGGACAATAGGTCAAGTCGGAGACTGCATCCGACAGCATCATCACTTCCTCTGCCTCTCTGAGCGTTATTACTCGATAGCTACGACATTATTTGACAAGGTCATCGAGCAACCATGTCTGCAAAGCTTACAGGGACTTGTCATCATGCAGATATACCTTCAGCTATCCGGGCGCTACTCGACGGCCTCTCATGTCTCAGGAGTAGCGACTCGTTTAGCCCAGACTCTAGGACTACATCGACATTCCCATCGTTTCAAGTTTGATCCCCTTGAGACGGAGCTTAGAAGACGAGCATGGTGGTGTCAATACTCACTTGACGCGTTAGTATCACGATCCCCTTACAGCAATCATACTGAATGTGTCCCCAGATTCTCGAGCGCCTACCATGGCATGCCTCGCTTGATCCGCGATCAAGACGTCGACACTGACCTCCCGACAAGCGTAGACCACGACCTTCTATCGAGAACCCACGTTGAGTTTCCCCTACCAGGAGAGCGGTCGCAAGTAGACACGGCCATCAGCTTGTTCAAGCTTGCCCGGATCATCGGCCGCACGCTTGAGGATCTCTACACCACTACGCGACGGCGTGGGGGGGTTGCCAAGATTGCTCATCTACAGGCCGAATTAAACATGTGGGAGCGAGTAGTCCTCGAGCCCGAAATCGACCCTGAGCTGACCACACCTCCCGCAAACATGTCGCTTGAAGCCATGTTCTTGAGAGTTGCCCACTGCGTCGCTACGATTCATGTACATCGGCCAGCTCTCTCATTCACGACTGTCGATGCTCAGTTTGTCCCGTCACTCAAGGCTTGTGGCCACGCTTCAGCTACCCTTGTCAGGCTGTTGTCAGAAGGTCTGGCCATGCTTGGAGCTGGCCATGCAACGAGCCAAGCATCGGACTATCCAACAAGCAAGTGGCCAGAGGCCTTCCTTGTTACACTTCTATATCCCAACGGAACCCACATGTTGTGGCAAGCTGGCCTCACGATCCTCTTTGCGGGCTGGAAGGGATACCCCGTAACGGTTGATCGGGATGAAAGCCTCATCCAGTCATGCACCGAGACGCTACGACTTCTCCATACTTGCACCGATGACGTCGGGAATCATGTCAGTCAATGCGCCGATGTTCTAGACTTACTGCGCAAGAAGATATTCTCAGATTTCCAAGCGCCGCCTGATCTTGACCAACTGCAGTGGAACGTTTGGGATTGGCCGATGGCGTCGGCGTTGGAGCTTGCGAATACGCTGGACACGGCACCTTTGGACTTGGACTTGGATCCAGAACGATGGTTGTAGAGTACCCTCAATGCCTAAGGAATGAGCAGTTTTGCAGGTTCCGTCCGTGGCGAGTCAAGTAGCAACTCACCTTTTCTCGAACCATTCATCTTTACCTTCAACTGGATCTTCAACAAGGCAATCCTTCAGGTTCTAATAGCAGTTCAACAGCCACATCGGATCGCGTTGGCCCTCGAGGGTCATAAGCCCCGATCGAAGTGAACCGCGGTGGCGACGTGTTGGGGCGTAAACTAGTTCCTATGAGAAGTTGGGGTTCGTTACTTGCAATACCGCGACCGTGAAATGGGGTTGGCCGAGCGAGCTGGGGCGAGGCAGTGTACAAATCTCTCATAGCCAGCCTCATCATCCGACTGATTGCCGGCCAGGATAGCCTGTCGGTCGGCGTCTGTGTGAGGTCGTCGACGGCGCTGGGTTCAGACAGAATAGTGATCGTCACATCATCTTGCGTCGGCTCGATATATTGGTCGGTAGTTGATCGTTCGGCGAACTTGAATTCATAATAAAAGGTGTAGATACGGGAGGATATAGATATCAGTCCCTAGAGTAGAGAAGTAAAGAAGCAGTCAATCATGACTGAGAACCAAAATTCCAATCCATCCTCTTCAACGCCTACCGGAGATCCCATAAAACTCCTGCGTAAGATCCCATTCAGCCATATCATCAACGGCACCCGGTGCCTTGTGACAAGGCACTTCCATCGAATAAAAAAAAAGAGAGGGTATCAGTGGGAATGAACATAAAATCAGAAACAAAAAACCGGCATCGAAGCTCTAAATACTGTAGGCGTGTCATGCGTTGGCAGTGGAAGTCACTCATAGGTCGTCGTCATCCCAGTTGCCTTCTACCTCTATCGTCGTCCCCAGGGCCTCCCTGCCCTGGCGGATCATATCTTGTAATTGCTTGTTGAATGCGTTTATCCGCACATCCGTGTCTCTCTCTTCCATCTTGCGACGTGCCGCAAGTTGTTTCGCCTCGGCGTTAAGTCGTGGGCTAGCCTCAACCGAGGCACGCGCTGAAGCCGTCGAGGCATTGCTATTATTGCGACGGTGGGACATGCCGGGTTTCGGCGACGGCGCGATGGAGGTTCGACGTCGGTTGGGTTGAGGGATCTTGGTGGGGGAGGGAGAGCGAGCAGAGGCGAAGGAAGCGGTCGATGCAGGGAGAGGAGAATGAGGAGGTGACGGAGCGTGTGAAGGAACGTGCGACAGGCGACTGGAAGGACGGTTGAGGGCTCGTCGCTGGGTAGGTGTGGACGCTCCGGAGAATCGGGACGCGGGCGTACTGATGCGTCGGCCGGTAGCCATCGACGGGCCCGAATTCCGCGATCGAGGGGTCGGGCGGTAGGAAGCACGTCGCGGCGGAGGGGTAGGTCTGGGTTCAGCTGGCTTCTGATCACTCACCATGACCCAATTCCTACCCAGCTCATCCCGATGATCGGTATGTCTGCGCTTCGCAGCCGGTCCCGTCGGGGTAGAGGCTCCGCTATTGATGGGCTCGTCCTGGATCTCGGGTTGCTGATCAAAGTAATCGCCTTGGGAGGGGAACCGGCCTGGCACGTGTTGATTGTCGACCGGCTTCTCGTCTAGTTCTTCCACTCTGCCGTCCGTCATTTGAAAGGCCTTGCCGCCGCCGGCATGGAAACCTCGGAACGCACCAGACTTGCAAAACTCCCACATCCGCCCGACGACACCGCCAATGGTGGAGAACGCGAAGCTGCCCCAGCCTTGCGACGGCGTCGGCTGAGGAGGGAGGTTGAAGAGCGGCGTGGGGCCGGCGACGCTTTGGTCGATCTCGTCGTGCGCTCGTTTTGAACCAAGGGCTCTGCGATAATCTGAATCGGAGTACATGCTCTCGCCGAGGATGCCACTGTCGAAGGGTCCGCCATTCGGGGTATCGAGCTGGCCGGCGAGCTGGTAGCGCCTGTCATCATTTCTCATCTGCGCGACAGGTGTGCTGAAGAAGCCGTTCTTGTCGAGATCGCAATCCATGCGAATGTCCTGCGATCGCGACATGTCATGGCGGTTCCGCTTGCGCTTCGCTGCGTGCACATCGTGAGTAGCAGTCGTGCGCGGGGCAGCGTATCCAAAGCTCGCGCTCGAGCTCGGCGAGATGGGCGGGCGAAAAAGGCCTGGATGAACGCCCTCGCCGTGAAAGGCGCCGGGCATGTGGAAATGCGATGGGACAGTCATTGCGTTTGGGTGAGAGGAATGCGAAATGCGGGCGGCATGCGCGCACGCACGGCGATCGGAGCTGAACGAGTTGTTGTCTAAGCAGAGCAGCCGAAAGAGTAAAACCAAGCTCAGCAGCAGCCGAGACACATGTCAGATTTGCGATTCTCTGAGCGGGTCTGGGGTCGACAGAGCGGTAGAGTCGGGACGGGAGTCGGGGTCGAAATCGAGGTCGAGGAGGATAGACAAATGGCGATGTTTGGGGTCGTCTCGTGACTGGGCGTCGGAGGTCGGTCTTGTGCCCCCCGTGAGAACGTGCGGGCGGAATGTTGATCGGTAGAAGCCTTTCAGCGCATGTGGGAGAGGAAACGGTTGCCTCTCTGGATGCCTAGCTGCAAGCACCAAACTTAAATGGAAACTGCCGCGATATCAGACAGAGTATGCACGTAAGAAAGCGCCTTGAAAGTGAGGCCGTTGCTGTCGCTTGCCGAAGGTCAGTCTGGTGACGTCCGGCGCCAAAGGGTTTTGCCGACTTGTTTTGTTTGGCTGGGGTCACGGTTGGGGGGCCAGCGGCGTCTTTGCTGACGGATGATTGGTGCAGCTGTTGGAGCTGATAGATTGATTGCCTAGAGCTGAGGCTCCGGTTTCAAGTGGATGGTGGTGGGCTGTAATGGATGCAAACTGTGAAAGAAGAACCGGAAAATCTCCCAAGATAGGAGAAATAAACAGAAGCCGGAAACAAGAGGCTGGAAAAAGGGGGACTATAGCATCGTGAGCTGCCTCCGACCGACCTCTTCTTTTTCCTCACCGCTGCGAATAGTGCACGGCTAGAGAAAGCTCTTTTCTCTTTAGCGAGAAGCTCAAGCTCTGTGCCCCTGGTTCTCGAGATTTTTGGTTGGGGATGGCGGGCAGTGATGGCCCACCCAAAGATCAAAGATCGGCAGGGTTCAGCTGAAGACAAAGCGCAAAGAACAAGGGAACAGGGAGTTGTCGCATTTGGAGTTTTTTTTCTTTCCATGACATGTCCGGCTCCTTCCGCTCGATTTATTACTCCCGATTTAATTACTATGCGCTAGTTGTCCTAGGCGATTGACAAAACGGAGGGGCTTCACTTCAACCCGAACCCGGAGGATTAGGTCAGCGTCCAAAGGGTCTTTCCGACCCGCTACCATCACGGGGCGTCTATCCCACGAAACCGATAAATGCGTGTTGTATCGCTTGCTTGCTTGCTCATAAGTCGTATTCCTCATGCAGTATAAACAGATGCCCCTCTAAGGACCCGTATCTATTCCCATTGCTCTTCTGCATTCCAGTGACGCCATCATCCCCAAGCCGTTGGTATCATTCCAGCTCCTATCCTCAAGACATAAGGTAGATAACAAATTCCAAAATCCAGAGTTGAGGAGCTCAGTCACGCGAGTAATAGTCGTCCTGCTGGCCCTTTCTCTCTGGCGCAACACCTCCGTTGACGCCCTGCTCCCCGTGGACATGCTCCTTGCTGCCCCAGAAAGCTTCTCGTTCCTTGAGAACGTCGTCGCCCCAGGCCTTCATCTCAGGCAGCGTCATTCTAGTCGCAACGTAGGCAAACTCGCCCAGATCCAACTTGCCGTCGCCACGCTTCTCGTACTCAACCATCTGCAGGAGCAGCTCCATCTTGTCCACATCGTGCACAAAGTGGCTGTCGAGAGTCTTGGAGTCCTCGTACTCTTGCCAGATGGCGCGGATATCCTCACCGGTCGTGCCTCCAGCCACGTTCCGCAGGAGGTTCTTGGTCAGAAAGTCCATCGTCTCGGCTTCACGTCGACTCTTCTCAGGCTTGGGGACGCCGTCAACGGGAGTGATGTCGCCGACGAGCAGCTCGGCCATGTCGTGAATCAGACACATCTTCATGCACTTGGGGAGATCGAGCTTGGGCGCGAGGGCAGGTGGTGCGAACATGGAAATCATGGACATGCGATACATGTGGTCGGCAATGGACTCTCCCCTAGAGTTTGCTCCTGTTAGCTTCCATGACAAGGACGATGTTCTACCAATTCTTACCTGGCGATTCCAAATCGTCGCCATCCCTCTCGCTTAGTCGTCTTGAGCCGTTCCAGCATGTGGAAAAACGGCAGTGGTGACGAAGACCCTTCGGTGGGGGAACCACCGGGAATCTGTTGAACCACCTTGTCGACGGTCCATGGATCAGAGACCTTAACAACGGGCGTAAATCCTAGGTCGGAGACGACTTCGGCGGGACGAAGGTCCACGCGCTCCTTTCTCTTCTCCTGCTCCGGCTGCGAGCCCATGTCTGCTGTGCAGTATGTGTGATGCTAGGGATGTGATAGAGGGGCACTGTCTCGGTGTGCCGGTCGTCGCGGGGTAAATCTTGGTTGAGGAAGGATCTGAGCGGCGGTTTCGGTTGCGTTGATGTATGTTGAAGGGAAGGAAAGCTCAGGTAGAAAAGATGACGGAATATTTATTTATACTCTCTCAACACCGGGATGTCTGTTTGATGTTTGCGCCGACAAACAGAGCCAACAGCAACAAATCGGAGCAAACACGCGGGAGGGTTCAATTGACAAGCGGGTGGTGAACAGTCTAAACTCAAGAATCTTTAGTGGGAGGACAAGCGAGTGGACGGGAGGTTTGGCGGCGGCGCCCAGTGCGATAACGGCCAATGGTCAGCCACTGAAAGAACGCCCCAGGCGTTTGCAGCTCTGTTGCGTCATACCCGGCAGGGGTCTTGGCCAGGGATCTTGTTGGTTCAGGGTAAAGAAATCATGGATCCATTCACCAGGTGGTCACTTACACGTTTCAAAGACTGTAGATAATTTGAGAATAAATATGTTTCTTTTCCGACCTTAGTTGCTCTTACCCTTACATAAGAACATAAAAAAACGAGTCTAGATCATAGACCTCGCTATCTAGTAATAATAATAATTCCGTGGAAAGAAAACCCAGCCTTAATTTGTTCCAAGACTAGCACTTCTCAACTTGACTTCACGACTCGCTACTGTCTCTCCCGGAACACAATGTCTCATCGTCCGAGTCAGAAACATATTCAGGAGTAACCGGCGGGGGAATTATCCCTGATCTCGTAGCAGTAAACCCAGGAGCCCAAGGGTTGGCGAGAACCCGTGGCCGGCTTCGAGTGAAACGGACCTCGTTCAGACGTCTGGTTACTTGTACCCATGAGCTCTCGCCAGATACGTCTTGCATACTGTACTGTGTCCGATTTGACCTGGTATTCACCAGGGTTTCGGTGCTGGAAACACGGGAGAGGCCGGGGGTATACGGCTGCGAGGAGGCTGGTGAGTCAATGTCCTCGTTCATCTCGAACCTCTGGCTCGGGCCGCGCATGATTGCCACGTACCCAGCTTCAGGAGGTTGGAATGGGGTCTCGTTGTGGACTTGACGGTCTGGCTGTTGGACTGGGTTCTCAGCCGGTGAGTGCGTCTCCTGCCGTCCGGACTCGATGTCGGTATTGTTGAAGCTGTCTCGCATCTCGTCTAAGTCCCCGAACCCAATATTGTCACAAACCTTCCGAAGCATGACTACTAAGGGTGGGAGGCTCATGAACATGAGCACCACGAGACCACACACGACCCAAGCCGTAGTAAAATATTCCAATAGGTCCTCATCCGTCTCGTCTGTGCTGAGCGCGGGTGTCGGAGCGACTGTGGCGTGACCGGTGGTAAATGTGTTGAAGGTGCTGGCGCTCGTGGGAGCTCCCATCTCGGTCGTTCTCACGACAACGGTTGTAATGGTGTGCGGCCAGAGCAAGCGATACATCGCGATGGCTCCTTGTTGGACTTTTCTTTTTGAGAATGTTTATGATAAAGCTAAGGTTTGGATAGGGCCGGCACGGGGTGGTAAGTGGTTGCAGTGAGGGAACGAGGATATGAAGGCAAGGATGTGACGATGATGATAAAGGGTATGTGCGAGAGGATGATGGTGACTGAAGTTCAGAAGAGGAGGACTGGTGATTTATAGGTCTCATTCACCCTCAACCCAGATGCCTGTCGTGAAGAATGCCCTATCTAAGGTTTGGAAATGGACACGGCGTCACAACGAGGAAAAATGCATCATGCAAGGCGAGAGTTCTTGTGGCCCAAGAATCCAGGAAAGGGAATAATCTTTGATAAATAAGTGCATGAACATGCAATCACGCCGTTTATTGAAGAGTCATCGTGAAATCGTGTCCAGTCAAACTCGGGCTGCATGGATGTGAGGCATGTCCAAAGCATCCCATCCAACTCTGCTGCTACTCCCACATTGGGACCGAAACGCATCTCATTCAAGCAACTACGCTTCAAGACTGTGGGAGTTCTTCCGAGCTAGAAATACTGGCAGGAAATGACGTGTCCCCTTCCGTGAAATGCGAGAACCATGGCCAAGCCCCTTGAACCATCCGTGACCATTCGCCCTCAATTCTTTAACCAAGGCTGTGTCCACACAACTGACTTCCCTGTAACGCTTTCACATGCTGCAGGTTAAAAGGCATTACGACGGAGAAGAATTAAAGATTCAGGCAGCTAAGCAGAAAAAAAAATGCTTCTATTGTGGCAACGGAGGGTCCAGTTCAGCTCTGCATCAAGTATCGCCGAACCTTGTTCCAACGGTCTCTCCCATCAGTAATTGTCCCACAGATCCTTCACATACCCTTCTGTCAACCGCTCATCCTCCCCATACACCTCCTGCCACCCGGAGAACCCCCTATCCAGCACAAACACCTCCTGCCCCTCCTCCCCCTTGGGGTCCTCGCCCATCGAGCGCAGCAGACCGTCCCGCTGACGGAGGTACTTGAGCGCAGCACCGGGACCGCGCTGCTGGCTGAGGGCACAGTGAAAGACAACCGTCTTCTTGTCCTTGAGGCGGCGCACGAGGGTCGCCATCATGGCGTCGAGGGTGTGCGCTGGGACGTTGGTTGCGCCTTTGATGTGACCGCCGATGTAGTCTGCATTGTTCGTCAACACTCTTAGAGTTGCTATGCGTGAGGTTCCAAAGCAATAAGCTCAGGATGAGCATGTTACGGCATATGACTCAAGATGTCCAAATGCTTACCATCGTCACGAACGTCGATAATGGCAAATGTCGGGTTTGTGGCGTTCACTTCCTCGAGCATCTTCTCGGAGAGAGACTTGGCCGACAGTCTTTTGAGTGTGGCAATTGTAGCCATTGTGCGAGCCCGAGAGACGACGGGCTTGGTGAGTTTTCTGAATAGCCTCATGGGCAACCGAAGCTGATGTTGTGTAAGTTTAGAGTTGAGCCTCAAAGAAACGCTTTGTCATTCGGAGAGTCTAGCCTGGCTCTAGACTCATCAGGCACATCTAAGGTGTAAATAAGCCCCACTAGACGAAATCTGGCTTTGATGGTGGGGTCGATAGTATTGATCGCGGGGTACATCAGAGAAAGAGATCTGTAATAATACAGGCACAGCAGCATATAGGATCTAATCATGTATTCGTGAATATCTATGCATACATTGAGGATATACTACAAGCAAGTTCAAACCGGTTACAAACATCTCGCAGAACGCTCTCTCGCCAAATCCAGTTCCGTGGTCTTTCAAAGGGTATTAATAACAGCAAACATCCCGTCCGTATCACGCCTTGCCCACCCATCCCGAGTTGATAAAGAAATCGAAAATCCGGCCGCCCTTCTGGGAATCCAGCCTGCAAATCTCTTTTGCTTGCTTTTTCTTGAGCGTGCCATTGGTCTTCAGCGCCTCCTTGAGGATCTGTTCCTTGATCATCAGGTACGGCTTCGGTTGCAGCCTAATGACTTCGCACAGTTTGGCCTCTTCGGGCGTGAGGAGATGCAGGTCTGGAGCATTATCCTGGGTCATCTGCAGGGGCTGCACGCCAGAGATGGGCTGAGCAGTGTACTTCTGCTTTGGTGCTGCATGTCCATTAACACCGTTGACGCCATTCGGCTGGCCATTCGTTAGCGTCTTGCTCTCCCCGTTCACCTCGCCATTGGTTGTGGGCGGTGTCTGGCTGGGCAGCTCTGGGGCGATAAGCAGGGCGGCTCCACTGGGAGGTTCAGGTGGAGGGGGCTGCTTGGATCGTTGCGCGGACGCGAGACGCTCTCGATCCATCGAGCCCATGGGGATCGACTTCTGAATTCGTTGAGCCTTCTCGGCCTCGTACTTTTCGCCGCTTCGGAGATCTCCAATACGATTGTTTCGCCATTCTTGCAGCTGTGAAATGGCTTGCCTCAGATTGAGTTCGTCGAGAAGACCCTGATTCAGGTCTTCAAAGTCCTTATGATTCATCATACGGGCGAAAGGTTTGGCCTTCTGGAGCAGATCCTTTTCTTCCTTCGTTCGCTTCTTCTCTAGTTTGGTGTTCTCCCTATAATCGAGAAGATTGTGCTCAAAGATGACTTTTTTGCGCTCCACACGTTGTGTTAGCCGGCAGTTGTAAATGTCCATGACAGTCAGCTTGAGTTCCATCTCAGGCTCAAGCTCGCCAGTTCTGGGGTTCAGTCCGTCACCAGGGTCGAATTGCATCAGCTGGACAGCTTCTTCTGCCTCGTTTGCGTATTCGGTCTCAAACTCGAGACGGCCAGGCATGTATCCCTGAATCTCATGACAACTGGGAACACTGGCTGTGGGTTTCGTCTTGGGCTGCAAGGCCGGCGCATTCTTGGCCGCATCTCTCCGCTCCTCTATTCGTCTCTTTTTGCGCGATTGGAATTCTTCTCGAGGAATTTCGTTGGCGAGCTCGGAGTCGTGTGGGCTGCATCGTTTTGGGAGGGGAAATTGGGATGAGTCGACGTAGGTGCTTAAATAGTGATCGCGAACCTCGTCTTTTTCGCGGAATCCACCAATGTGATCTGCGATGTCGGCCCATGAACCAAGACCGTAAATCTCTGCACCTTCAAGGAGAAGCAGTTCTTCGTCAGCACCCCATTCCCGGTCGAAAATGGGAAATGAGTTTTGCTCAATGACTCGAAAGGCGTGGGTGGCGGGATCGTGCGCATTTCGAGACTCTCCCTTGGCAAAGCAGGAAACACAGAGGTCGAAATCACTACAAGCTGGATCGGCACATCTAATACGGACCTAGACCACCGGCAACATGGTTAGCCCATCTCCATCATGACATGTCAGTTTAGCCGGAATATCTCCGAGGCGCGTCCTCCACGTCTCCGATGACAGCCAGGCAACAGGCAAGGCAGCAGTGAAACCTACCGTAGATGTGATATCTGAGGAGCACACGTCACAGACGTACTTGACACCCCCTTCACCTCCTCTTGTGATCGTTTTCTTGCGTATAACACCCATCTCGCCGGTTGCGATGTCGGGCGGGGAGGTCGACGTTACCCCCCTGGTCGGGTCGCAGCAACGGGCTGAAGGCCGCGACGGGCGCGATGGCGGCCGAAAAAATGGTTAATGGCAATGCGCAAATGTTTTGACTGATGATGCGACGCGAGTTTTGATGGAAATGGCTGTTTTGGGGCCGTGGTTGATGGAAGAGGTGATGGGTCGAGTTGTCGCTTGGAATTGCTATGTTGTTGATTTCGGCGCTTCCAGCCTTGGATGGAGCCGATGACCCCATGTCCCGCCGCTGAGGTGATGCGCCTTCTCCGCAGTCTCGTCACGTGCGGCGCACCTGCCAGGCACGGACCCCACATCAGCCACTGAAGTGCTCCGCATCAAGTCATCGAGAGCCGCACTAAGAAGAATAGAGACACGAGTGATGCAATCAAGGACCAAAAGAGAAGAGGGAATTCTACTGTGTAGTTATACTGTTTGATTTTTGGTCTCAGTCGTTTTCACTTGAAACCTACTTCGCTTCTGGCTTCATGATCATACCTGGCCGGAGTTGGCATGTTTACAAACCATTGGATCCTGTGAAGTGATCAACAGCGTGGGGAAGCCCTCGAAACGTGATACGGCAGCGAACACTGGCTGGACTTAAAATGACACTCAAGTCTTTAAGCGAAGAGACAAAAAGGGTACTCATTGGATGAGGCTTGACATCGCTCAACGAGAGAGCGAGGTAAACTTCACTCTTACATAGAAGGTCGGGTTTATGTTGTTAATTAGAGAACTGGTGCTTAGTAGTCCTTATTAGTTGCAAAGACCGGTTATTAGGTTGAATCGCGGTCTTATCAGGGCAATTTTCGATTTCGGGTTGTCTGGAACGGTAACCTGGTTGTCAATCAAGCCGTGGGGGTTCTAAAGTAAGCCGAGCGCTAATGCGTTGCTTAACCGGAACTCCCAAGTATCGCCCGGGGAATTATTCGGTACAGTAGAGTCAGAAACGACGGAACTCAACTGTTCAGTAGCTGTTGGTGTACCGTTGGTCAAATGCTGGCTGAAAGGCGCTACTGGGCTAATGAGGTTTGGGAAGGTCGATCGCGGGGTAATGGGGCTGTCCCGGATCAACATGCTCTCCCAGTCTTGCAATTGAACGCAATGAATAAGCTGGAAAGAATAATCGGATCATTTCTCGTGTTAAATATTTATTTCTTTATTTAGGCCTGGCATGGCCCCTGATAGTGCTTTAATGTAAAGGTAGCTGATTCTAACGAGACCGTGGCAAACGGTCGAGCACAAGCCTCGCCCACTCGCCATGAGCGTCGCCGAGAACGTGGCCGAGGGATCCATTCAGATGGCGGCGGTACCTCGAGTACCACCGGGCCAGGCGTTGAACCGCGCCATTCAGAGTCTCCAGGGCCGTTGAGAGCCATTTTCTTCCCTTCTTCTCAAGATTGCCTTGTTTTTACTGGAGACGACAACGACTATGCCGGTGCAGACATAAAAGCTTGGCCTCGAACTCAGTAAATCTCTCTCGCTGTCGTCCTTTGCTGCTCACAACCAACCACGCCACCATCATCATGCCCGACCAAATCCTCGACGACATATCTCACCGCAGGTACAATCCTCTGACGGATTCCTGGCTTCTTGTATCACCTCACCGGACAAAGCGGCCATGGCAGTAAGTTTATTCTCCCTCTTTATTTAAAAAACCGCTCTCATGTTTTTTTAGAGGCCAGCAAGAGGCTGCTGTCGCAGGCTCGCTACCTGAATATGACCCCAAAGTATGCTCATGACACCCATGATAACTAACCTTCCTCACCTGACCATCTTAGTGTTATCTATGCCCGGGAAACACGCGCGCTGCCGGTGGCCGAAACCCGCAATATGACAAGACCTTTGCCTTTGTCAACGACTATAGCGCTGTCAAGGCGGAGCAGCCCGATTATGAAGCTCAGCCGTCGTCTAACGATCTGGAGTCCCTCCTCCTTCAGGCGCAGGGCGTCAAGGGCGTGTGCCATGTCATCACATTCTCTCCCAAGCATCACATCACGCTCGCCGACATGCCTCCAGAGGACATCGTCCCCGTTATTGAGCACTGGACGCGCATCTATGCCAATCACCTAGCAGCATCAAACCCTCTCGCCACTGAAGCCAACAACCTCGCCATCTCCATGCCCAAGGATGCCGCACCTATCCCGGATGAAGAGTATCGCTACATGCAGATCTTTGAGAACAAGGGCGCAGCCATGGGATGCTCGAATCCTCATCCTCACTGCCAGGTGTGGACGACCTCCACCATGCCAGAGGAGCCTGGCAAGGAGCTTGTTCAGATGACCAAGTACCGACAGCAGCACGGTGGCCGTCATCTCTTGGGTGATTACACCAAGTTGGAGCTTGAGAAAGAAGAGCGAGTTGTCTGGCAGAACGAGGCCTTCGTGATCGTATGCCCGTGGTGGGCGGTCTGGCCATTTGAAGTCCTCATTCTCCCAAAGCGACACATCCGATCTCTCGTCGACTTTAAGCCTGAAGAGCGACTCCAATTCGCTGAGGCGATCCAAGAAGTCACCCGACGATATGACAATCTATTTGAATGTAGCTTTCCCTACAGCTCCGGACTTCACCAGGCACCACTCAAAGGGACGCCTGAGGAGGTGGAGAATGCCTATTTCCACATGCACTTTTATCCACCTCTGCTGCGCTCGGCTACCGTCAAAAAGTTCCTCGTCGGCTACGAGCTCATGGCTGAGCCGCAGCGTGACATTACTCCTGAGCAGGCTACTGTTCGTTTGCGCAACTGCGGAGGAGAGCTGTACCGGAAGCACCTGAACAAGGCTTGAGGATGAGTCGATCCCGAAGAATTCCGCTCTCTATTCTATCTATAGACCACATGGCCTGTAACTCTACCTCGGGCTGCAGCCGTTATATTTTCAGCCTTTATATAGATCTGTTGTCTATACCATTGTCGTCTTTAGTTGAACTCAACGTAGTGGTCACGAACCAGGGGCATCCAGACCACTGATAGGGTCGCCAGAGCGAAGGGGAAGAACTGGGGCAAGCCGAAGGTCATGCTCTTGAAGACGAAGAGCTCGCTAGCAAAATGTCCCAGCGCAACAATGTAGGTCCAGTAAGCGATGGTGTAAACGGGACCAATATGCAGGTTATACGCCGCGTAGCATCGCACAATGCAAGTGATGAGAGTCCAAGTACCAAAAAGTCTGCCAGCGAGGGGCGTCATCTGATCGGTAGACTTGGGGTCATTGTGGGCAGACACCAGCTTGTTCACCGAATCCTCGGGCTCGAACTTGTCTGTCTTGGGCGGAAGCTTCGTGTTTCGGATAAAACGACCGTTGTAGACTCGTCGAGAGAAGTGTAGGGTTGTATATGTCTGTAGAGAGTTGCCAATGGAGATGATGGAAAGCTGGAGCGGTCAAGGTCAGTATTGGGCTGGTTGAGTAGATGAAAAGAGAAGGGAGCTCCTACGAGGATCATGTGGTAGGGCAGAATGCCCTTCGCATCAGGGAGGAGAGACTTGATGAAATCCATTTTGTTGGAGGGAAAACCAGGAAAATGCAGCCCGCTCAACAATTGCCGTTGTGTGGTTTAAGAATTGGCTGCCGCAATGTCTTTCAAAGTGCGGAATGGGACTTTTTGGTGGGATGGGCTGTCAATCGGCACCCGGCGCCCGCGGCACAGAAGAAGCTTGGGCCACCTCAACAACGTCAGGGGTAGCCTGGAATTTTAGAAGAATGGTTCCTGAACGGGCCAAGGGCCGAGGGGTTGCAGATCTTTTGAGCTTCTCGTTTTATGAGCCGTTGGCGAAATTCTGCCACCTTGCTCGTTCTCCTTTTCGTTTTGCCAACCTGATCCTTCAATCCACAGCGTTTTCATCTTCCGGAACGATTCGCCTAAAATTATGGATGCCATCTCGAATTTATTCCAGCACGTACCGCAACCCCTTCAGTGGGGGCTTGCTGGTGTCGGTGCTCTCGTGCTCGGCTCTAAGCTGCTGAGCTACCTCCAGCTCGTCCTCAGCGCATTTGTTCTGGGAGGAACTGATGTATGTAGCTGCGGAGTCTCACGATTCAGCGATATAATAGCTAATTTGCAAATCCACAGCTTCGAAAGTATGGGAAGCCTGGCACCTGGGCTGTCATCACTGGTGCCTCCGATGGTCTGGGCAAGGAATACGCTCTCCAACTCGCAGCGAAGGGCTTCAACCTCGTCCTCGTATCCCGAACGCTCTCAAAGCTCGAGGCCCTGGCCCAAGAGATTGAGCAAAAGTACCCTGGAAAGGGCATTCAGACCAAGACCCTCGACATGGACTTCTCCCAGAACAACGATGCCGACTACGAGCGATTGCGCGAGCTCATCCAGGGCTTGGATATTGGTATTCTTATCAACAACGTCGGCCAGAGCCACAGCATCCCCGTTCCGTTCCTCGAGACCGCCAAGGAGGAGCTCCAGAACATTGTCACCATCAACTGCATTGGAACGCTCAGGGTTACTCAGGTCGTTGCACCTATCTTGAAGGAGCGAAAGCGCGGTCTGATTCTCACCATGGGATCCTTTGGCGGTTGGACCCCTACTCCGCTACTGGCAACTTACTCTGGTAGCAAGGCTTTCCTCCAGCAGTGGAGCAACGCTCTGTCGTCTGAGCTCTCTGAGGACAATGTCGATGTCTACGTTGTCCTGAGCCACCTTGTTACTACAGCCATGAGCAAGATCCGTCGTCCCAGCCTGCTGGTCCCCAACGCCCGCAACTTTGTCAAGGCTACACTTGGCAAGGTTGGTCTCGGTAGCTTCCAGACCGCGCCCAACACCTACACGCCCTGGTGGACCCATGCTTTCATGCTGTGGTTCATTGAGAACATTCCTGGTGCCAACGGTCCTATCACCATCTACTACAATAAGAAGATGCACGTGGATATCCGACGCAGGGCTCTTCGCAAGCAGGCCCGTGAGGCCAAGAAGCAGTAATTCAAGGAATCGTGTGTCGGAATAAGAGCCTGGAGGAAGACCAAATGCGGTGGATGGACAAATAAATCAAGGCTAAAAGGAGGAATGTGACAAAGGACTAGCAAAGTAATTCCGTGAATGATAGACGACGCTCTGTCTGTTGATGTAGTAATGAAACGGTCCCGATGATCGCAGGATTAGTGATCTGAGAAGGCTGCTGCGATATTGACCAGCATTAGACTTCACATTCGTGAAAGACGAATTATAATTATTGTGGTGCATTCGCCCAATTTCTTTCACAAGTCAACCCTTGCTTCTAGAATCTTTTTGTCCTCGACGCGTAGGTGGTGGTGCTGCGGTACTCAGCCTTGCGCCTAAATGGTCTTAGCGCCCAAGCCCCAGTCGCGAAAAAACTCCAGCCTCCCCAAGCTCTCGTCAAATTGTTTATCGCTGTCACAGCGCACCTCTGACCATACATCCTCATCTTTAATCGGACGACGACGCGATCGAAACGACGAGCTCCGACGAGGTCAGCAGCGCGACGAAAAGCGATCGAGGCCTTGATAGCCATCCACGGAGACGCGCAATCCCGTCGCTTTTACATGGTTCGCGGTCTGCTTTTCGCGGTATAGCACGGCATTGGTGAAGCTGCGAAGGCCCGGCGAGGGTCTCGATATTGCTGCCCATTATGTCGTTTCCTCAGACCACTCCGGTGCGATCGGTTCCAGGCGCCTTTCTGAACACGCCGGCCGTTGCTTCGAGGTTCCAGTCGGGTCCTGACCCTGTGCGCCGACAGCTGTTCCCCCAATCTGAGAGCAGCCAGACTGCGAGGAGCACTGCGCCTACATCAACATCTCGAGTCGGACTGACGCCGCCTGCCTCATCAACGGCACCCACGAGCGATAGCCTGGTGACGCCGACCGTATTGCCACTTCCGCGATCTGAGAATGTGCCTCCCGTTGTCAAGGCAGCAAAGGCCATCAACACCTTTCTCCAGGCTGATGGCCGGTTCCCTGACCTGGACTCCTATTGCAGACGTATGTTCTTAGCACATTCAGCGTCGGTATATGAGCTAACCGTGATCTTTAGAGGGCGCATCATCCGAATATGACCTTGAAACTACCGAATCCTCCATGGCCCCCTTCCACAAGACGCAGATGTACCCGATCCCGAATCAAGTCTTCGATCACTACAACGCTGGCGAGCTCCAGACTCTAATGGGCCTCTTTGCTGAGATCAACCATGCCTGGGTTGTTATTGACAACTCCTTGTTCTTATGGGACTACACGCATCCTGACCCTGAGCTGATCGGCTTCGAGGATCAGCCTCACACTATCCACGCCGTCGCGCTTGTACCACCCAAGCCAGGTATCTTTGTGAAAACCATCACGCACATTCTGGTGGTCGCGACGTCTTCGGAAATCATCCTCCTCGGCGTCGCCACGACCGACACACCCTCAGGAACAAAGTCGGTGGCTCTGTACCAGACTAAGATGATCCTCCCGCTTCGGGGCACCGACGTCCGCGTGATTGCAGGATCTGCGAACGGTCGAATTTTCTTTGGAGGAAGCAACGATATCGATATCAACGAGCTCTACTACCAATCAGAGGAAAAATGGTTTTCAAATCGGTGCGGCAAGATCAACCACACGAATCCTGGCTGGTCCTCGGTTGTTACCCTTCAAGGAGGCTTCTGGTCGCACAAGACCCCTGAACACCTGGTCGACATCGTGATTGACGACTCGAGAAATCTTGTTTACACGCTTTCCAGCCGATCGACCATTCGAACATACCACATGGAGGCCCCCGATCGGCTCAACAAGGTCATTGAGAAGGAAAAAGTACACTGTCTCCGTGATATTGCGCATATGATCAGCCAGTCCAGACTGCTGAATGACCGAGCCACCATCGTTGCGATTAGTCCGATCTCTAAGCAAGAGGCGTCAAAACTTCACCTGATGGCCCTGACCAACACGGGCTGCCGTTTGTTTTTTAGCGCGACCAGTGCGGCATCCTACCTCTACGGCTCCCAATCGAATATGGCTCCTCAGAGCATGCAGGTCCAGTTCATCAAGTTCCCTCCCAGCCAGAACCCCCGTCGGTCTGGATATCCTGGAGGGGAAACGATAACAGACTTGGAATCGTCCATGCTGACACAAAGCCGACAAGGCGCGCGGTTTGCGCCCGGATACTTCTTGGATTTCGTGAGCAAGGAGTCAAATCCGAATGAAGATTCTCTTTTCGTTTCTGGCCCCGAGACTGGCCGTATTAAGGACACGCCCCCGACTGCTCCGCTCAAGTACTTTGAAAGCGCTAGTTGGATCGATATAGGCAGCCGGGCGGAGGCTGTTGGCTTGATTACGAAGCCGTTCTCAGCAGCGCCACAGCCCCTTGGATTTGGTAACGAGTTAGCCGTACAGTTTGACGAGGCACCCAGCGAGTTCGCAGTGCTTACCAACACTGGTGTACACATCATTCGACGACGTCGGTTTGTGGATATTTTTGCGTCAGCGATTCGAGGTGCTGTGGGAGACGAAGGATATGAGCAGGTGTGTCGACGGTTTATTCAGCTTTATGGCCGCGTGGAGACTGTTTCGACCGCCTTGGCGGTTGCTTGCGGACATGGCGGCGACTCTCGACCAGGCGCAGCGCGCGCTATCGACCAGGCGACTGAAGACCGGGCGAGGTCTGTATTTGTCGACTTTGGCGGACAGCCTACCATCACCGAGACCGACGGCACATCCCTGACCACCGACTCGGTCAGACTCTCTTCCCGACATGACGCCTTGGCACTGTACCTATCCCGCTTGATTCGCCAGCTTTGGAAGTCAGTGGTGATCACTCCCGGCACTTCCCCTACAGGCGGTGTTTCCATCAGCTCTACTATTCCCCTCACCAAGCTCAGCGCTGTCCAAGAGAACCTCGAGCGCCTAAGGAGATTCCTCGATTCCAACCGGGGCCTTATTCAGGGCTTATCGGGTCCATCTGATCTGCAACACGTGTCTAGCCGCCAAGAGGAGGTTGCCCTACAGGCTGAACACCAAGCTCTGCATGCCTTGCAGAAGCTTATGGAGAGCATCTCTGAGGGTATCTCGTTTGTTTTGATGCTCTTTGATGAGAGAGTTGCCGATATCTACACCCGCCTCGACGATACAGCCAAACAACAGCTCAAGGATCTCACATACGAGAAGCTTTTCGCACAAACTGACGGCAAGGATCTCGCAAAGCTCCTGGTTAAGGCCATTGTTAACCGTAACATTGAGAGCGGTTCAAACGTTGAAACAGTTGCCGATGCTCTGCGGAGGAGATGTGGTAGCTTCTGCAGCCCCGATGATGTTGTTATCTTCAAGGCTCAGGAACAGCTCAAGCGGGCTTCTGATCAGATTGCCAACGCAAACCAATCCCGGAGCCTTCTTCATGAGAGTCTGAGGCTCTTTGAGAGGGTTGCTGGTAGCCTGACGTTTGCCAACCTCCAGACTGCGGTGACACAATACATCGAGCTCAAGTATTACGCCGGGGCAGTTAAGTTGTGCCTGGTTGTCGCCCGAGAGAAGGATAGGGGTAACACGGCTTTGTCCTGGATCAACGACGGTAAGCCGTCAGCAGACCCCCGAGCCAATGCCTTCAACGATCGCAAACGCTGTTATGATATGATTCATGACGCCCTGCGTCACCTAGATGCGGCGTCTAAAAGTGAGCCTGAGATGGTTGATGGCAGGCTCACGTTGATCGCCACTAAGAGGCTTGAGGCCTACGAGGTAGTAAACGGGTCCGATGATGAGGTGTTCCATTTTGATCTCTATGAGTGGTACATCCAGCAGGGATGGACAGACCGTATCCTGGCAATCGACTCGCCCCATGTTATCACCTTCCTTCAGCGTCTCGCTGGAACGAATGTTGAACATGCTGACCTCCTCTGCCGGTTCTACACCAACCGCAGCCGTTTCTTTGATGCGGCCGAGGTGCAGGCTGAGCTCGCTAACTCCGACTTCCCTATTGGTATCAAGGACCGAATCAGACTGCTTAGTCTGGCAAAGGCAAACGCTAACGTTGCCACTACTGGTGTGAGCCGGCAGCAACAGCAGCTGCTCAACCACAGCGTCACTGAGTTACTGGAGATTGCACATATCCAAGACGATTTGCTGGAGCGGTTGAAGGCTGATGATCGAATTGACCCCGAGAGGAAGCTCGAGATCGAGGACGCCCTCAAGGGTAAAATCCAGGGACTGTCAGAGGTAAGCTACTCTGTGAAACTATCTGTGAGACATCAAGGCTAACAAACTTGCAGCTATTCAACGACTACGCCGACCAGGCTGGTTACTATGACCTGTGCCTGCTTATCTACCATGTTGCGGACTACCGGAATCATATGACGATTTCGGGTACCTGGAGCAACTTGATCCAGCAGACACACGATGAGGTCATGTCTCGCCTGGAGAACTCGGAACCCGGGATGCCCTCGCCTCCACTACCGTACGAGTCTGTCACTAGCAAGATTCAGAACATTGCCCACCGCACATCCCTCGACAGCTTCATCTTTCCTATCCAAGATCTCCTCCCCGAACTGTGCCGCTATGCGGTGGCATACCAACAAGATGCCACGATTGGCGCTGATCCGAGCTGGCCAGTCCAATTATTCATTACCTTGGGCGTTTCTCACGACATGATTGTTCGGGTGCTGGAAGGCGTTTTTGATAGCCAAGACTACGGCTTTAGCGGATCGGTGCGCAACCGCATGATTGAGCTAATTGTTTACGTGGTCAACGATTGGGTTGCAGAAGTACGTCGGCGAGGAGGTGCTGGCAAGGGCGGCGCGATTGGCGCGTCGGTAGCGGATCTCCTGAAGAGGTGTGATGCCGCCCTGCCACCGCCTGGGCATGGCAACAACGCTGGCGGAGCAGACCTTGCTGATGTCAGGCGAGTGCTCAAGGCCCTGAAGAGAGAGGTGGACGGCTTGTCACAACGGGTGCCGACTGGAAGCCTCAGGTTTGCATAGGGAGTGACGTGACGGAGTGACGATAAAACACGAGAAGGAGGGCGAGGGCTATAGAGCAACAGGATTGGAGCTTGAGTAGTTGTGGCTGCGGCACTTTCTTGTTAAAGGGACGATGGATATGCTATAGGCGCCAATTGGCAGAGGGTGCGTTGTACAGGTTCAAAGGATTATTGTAATTTAGTAAACAGGACGGGGGTTTCACCAAGGCCACCCTCCTAAAAGAATGGAAGAAATGCCCCCAGACACGACTGAGGTCGGAGCCGACGCCTCGTCCCGAGATGGAGGGTGCGGCGTATCCCTGACCAGCCGTTCATGATGAAAGAGTATCCTGATGTAAGATGATCTCACTGCAAGGCGACACGCAGGACGAGTTTGCCTCTCGCCCTACAATGCCGAATTGACCGAACCATAGATTATGCGGCTGAGACAGGCCAGGTGCATATTTGGGAGGATCTCCTGGCGGCTCTCGCGGGGTGACAGGTCGACGTGGGTATCATGAGGCCCGCGTTGCCGCGGGGAAGGGCTTGTTGTGGTGGTGAGGCTGCAGGCGTCCGCCTCACTTTTGGGCAACAGGCGAAACGTAAGATGCCACGGCTGTAAGATGAGGCCTCACAGGGCCTGAGTTGCGGAAGCGAATGTGACTGAGACACGGGGGACGGGCGGTTATTTATGAAAATAGAGAGCCTGGTGGCGAGTTGACGGAGGATATAAGTTGAGCTGGTGCCGGTGTAAAGGGATGCTATTCTTGACCTCGACAGCCACAATCACAACTACAAACCCACAAATACTTCTCCAATTCGATCTATTCAGATGGAGAACGTGACCTCAGGCCAACATGGCTAGGCTGCCTTTTTTTTCCTATTGTACTTCTTTGATCCACCACCTGATTCGACAATCATGTTTCCTACACGCGTCTTTAAGGGAGCCGGACTCCTGAATGTCCACAACCAACAACTACCACGATCCGTAACGAATTACGATCCATGATGTTCTACATCAACATACGTTGACCGCGCTCTAATCCAGCGCGAGTCCCACCCAGCGAGCACGACCATCTGGTCACCGACTTGCTGGGGCCACGTTCCGGACCAGTTTTCGCAGAGGTTCCCACCCCGACAACCCAACTCGGCCCTGCCAAAACTAGGTCCCCCATACTGGATAAGACTACCGGTGTCTAGTATGGCAGATATATAGTATCCAACAAATCTCGCGTTGACGGCAGACTTGGATACCTGACGATGCCACCTTGTATGCCTCCATGGCGACGGGCACATCGCATCGACAAACACCGCTTCGACGATCGAAGAACCTTTATTCACTCTTTTATACTGGGAGGGGGGGCGATAGAATCCGTTTGGGTGTAGATTAGAGGGATAGAAGGAAGGGTTTAGTGATGGAGTTTGGGTCTTGGGTCTTGCTTAGGGGTAGGGTTGGAGGTAGTATCGTTCAGGTTAACAAGAGTCGCCGTTTTTGCGTTACTTTCTTTGAGGTGTATATTTTTTATCTAGTGTTTCTTGTAATTGTGTTGAAAGTATAAATGTATGACTATTCAATGAGTCCCCAGGGGAGTGCTGTGTCTTGAGCAAGATAGCGCGTTACAAACGCGTAAATCAACGTATAATAGCTCAGTATCCTCAACAAGGAACAGCTGAGTTAAATATGAGCATGTTTCAAATTATCCGGAGGCACTTTGTTGGTCGTATCTGGTTAAAGTGTCCGTCCAGCGGTGACTTTTCGGACACTTCTCTCCGGGTATATATAACCTCGCTTCAACGGTTTAACTCTCCGACTGACTTGCACAGACTTCTCAATGCTAAATACGATACTACCAGTTCCAGGAAAACAGTAAGATCGATCAAAAATGGCGAAGCACGACGTGGATACTACCATGAAGACCCTCTCTGCGCTCTACAACGACGCCGACAAGGGCAGCCTCGAAGAGCAGATGATCTATGTCTCGCGGAACATGATGCCTCGATTGGTTGCGCCGCTGCCAACACAGATGGGAATCTCGGAGGAGAGTTCGACTCCGTTGGCGTTGTTTGACAATGCTTGTGGTAGTGGTGTTTTCACACACCAGGTGCAGCAGATCCTGTCCAAAGATGTGGTCGAGAAGAGCACGTTTCTGTGTGCAGATAACGCGGAGGGCATGGTGAACATTTCAAGGAGGCGAGCTGAGATGGAGGGTTGGGTTAATACAGAGGTTAAGAAGCTGGATGCAACGGTATGCTCACTCGGTGGAAGGAGACTTGGAGATATAGGCCACTAACGACCATGACAGAACACGGGACTTCCAGAAAACTCATTCACACACGTCGGGCTTGGTCTGGCTCTGCATATCATTCCAGACCCCGATGCCGTCCTGGCTGGTAAGTGAACCTGTCTCAGACACTTGACAAACGCGGGCCTAACAACCAACCAGACTCCAAGCGCATCCTCAAACCAGGGGGCATCTTTGGCGCCACCACATTTCACAAGAGCAATATTTTCTGGCAGCCCGACATGAGGACCGCCTTTGCGTCGTTTCCTTTCGAGGCCCCCTTCCTCAAGGAGGTCAAGATGCAGATGCACGACCAGGGCGACTGGACTACCCCAGAGTGGATTGAGGACCATCTGAAGGAGAATGGGTTTGTGGACGTCAAGGTGACGAGCAACCCGGGGCGGTACCACATCAAGAGCGCGGAGGAGTATGTGATTACGTTTGGGATGATGCTGGGGTGGTTGATGAATTCGCTGTGGAGCGAGGAGATGCGGCGGGAGCATCCGATGGAGGAGGTGAAGGAGCTGGTGAGGAGGCATCTGGAGGAGAAGTATGGGGGGAAGGGGTGGGATATTGGGTGGAGCGTGATTTGTATGACGGGGAGGGTTGAGTGAAGGGGATGGGGATGGTAGCTAGCGGTGTATTAAATATCCGAGATTTAAAGCGAAGTTTACTGATGATAAATACCATGCATTGCGTTTGAGATGTGGTGTTGATGGTCGGGTGTTGGTCGGAATCGTTCCCAGCGTCAGCTGCATGTCTTCGAGACATGCTGCAGGGCACACAAATCCTGCATATATAACTCGTATTCAAATATTAACCAAGAATTCCATCTTCATATTCAATCATGATTATTCCTTGCTTTATATGCTGCCCTGCTTAACATGTTTGGACAGAATCTCCCCTGGAATGCACCCACGTGATCCAGTAGCCGTGGCATCAAACCAGGGTGGCATCTCCACCTCCAATCGTTCAACCTCTAGCTAATCGAGCTTCGACCTACCTCCGCAATCGCCATGTCATGACTTTGATATCCCTGGCGCTTCAAGCTGTCGAGTCCCCAAAGCATGGTCATATTATAAACCGTCTGCGCCCTACCCTCGACCAATCCTACGCTACGCCGCCATGATCGCCCCCTTCGTCTGGACGGCCGTTGCACTCGGCGCATTGACGCCGCTGGTTGCCGCTGCCCATGAGGATGCGCTCCCATCGTATCACTACGGCACCCATATTCCCGTCGAATGCATGAGCCGCAGCTCGTAAGTCGCAACTCTTCCGCCGTCTAGTCCCAATGCTAACAGCCGGCAGAGAAACCGGCGAGCACGTCGAAAACGAAAAGCACGAAATCGAATGGATCCCCTTCCCCGTCTGCAACGAGACCGGCCGGCCCCTCGAGTTCAACTACGGCACCGAAGGAGAAGTCAACTGCACGATCCCCATGATCGATGACCCCTTCTTCCACCTCCTCGAGTTCTACATCCACTCTGACGCGCCTTTATCCTGCCGCCTGCCCTCGCGCCCCGCGCCCCAGGTTGAGGTCGTCGGCGAGAAGCTGCCCGACCGCGAGTACATCCCCCTCGTCTTTGCGCTCGCGGGGACCCTCCAGCTGAGCCACATGCACGTCAGCACGCACATGAACGTGCTGCTGCACAGCACGCCCAAGCACCACTCGCGACCCCACGACAGCGGCGTGCTCGACTCGGCCATTGCCTACAGCACGAGCCCGTTGAGTCATCTGCAGGGCTCGTTCACGCGCAAGCTCGTCATTGGGGATCCGCTGCCTCTGAGCCTTTCGGTGAGGTGGTTCCCGACGCCTGCGCTGCCTAAAACTGAAGGGCGAGTGGAGTGGCAGGGCTTGGGTGGTCATATCTACGCCAGCACTGTGTTTTACAGCCTCGTGTCGTTTGGCGCGGGGGTGTTGTGTGCGGCCATCTATACACTGGGTGTGGTGCTGCCTAAGAGGCTCAAGGGACGGGCGCTTGGGGGTGCGACTCCCTTGGGGTATGGGCTGAATGGCGTGGGTAACGGATGGGGTTATTCCAAGCAGAATAAGAGGATAGATTAGAGCTTGGTTGTTCAGTCGTGTATTTATGGAGTCTCGGTTGGATAGGGCGTTTGGGTACATGGCAGTCCTTGTAATTTGGGAAGAGCCCGATGGGATAGTTCATAGGGCTATGTATACTATGTCTATTGATTGGTTTCCTCACATATGGATGCCTATGTTATGTCTACTGTGTCTTGGACTTGGTGTCGGTGCGTACACGAGGTAGTAGCCGAGCATACATGTCGACGGCCAGGACACCGGCTTTCAGGAATCAGCTTCACTCCAAGTTAATGGGCTCGTATGGTGACTTACGGATGATGACAAAGGGAAGATAGGTCCCATAGAGGAGGTTCGTCTTGTGCTCCTCCTTGACAAGTTCAGGACCCATCTGGGACAACTCGGAAACACACGCAATGGAGCCCATAGCGGTAAGGCAACCAAAGGCCAAGCCGGCGAGCTCAGTCGGACCTGACGAGGGTTGCTTGGATGCGAGTTGGTAGACCAGGTAAGCAGCGAGGGGGAACTGGACAAAGAGCTCGAGGTAGAGGAAGCCGTGGAACCAGGCACCCTCAAAGACGTCGCCGAAGAAGGGGTCTCCGGAGGTGGCGAGGTACTGGTCGCGGATGACGGTGAGGAAGTGGAAGGGCGCCGAGGGGGAGCCGTAGAGGGAGTCGGGGTAGAGGGGAGTGAAGTCGAGGACTGGATGTGTGAGTAGTTGTTCAAGGTGGTATTAAGCATGGTCATGAACAGAGGTAATTGGTCCATGAACAAGCGGGAACACCGTGTGCGAGAATGACGATGGCTCAACATACCGAGCATGCCAAAGAGCTGCACCGAGATGATGGCCAGATAGACCCAGTCGCGGACAGGTTTCTGCGCCATTGTGTAGTGTCTTAAGCCAAGGTCCAAGTTGGAGCGGGATTTTCAGTTGACTGGTAGTCAATTGAATATCGCAGCAAAGATGGGATGGGTCCTCAATTTCTGGGGTCAAGCTGAAGCGGCACAAATTGAGATGCAGGAGGGGGGTGTTCCGAGTCGGAAATGAAACTCGGTGAGGCTGACCCGCCAATCACCGGAGAGAGCCGGTCAACGACACCCGGAGCCGATCAAGTGCATGCATATACGCAGGTTTTCAGAGATGCAAAGTTGAGTTTGGTAGAAGAGTAGAATTTGGGTATCTCTTATTCTGGATAGTACTGAAAAGCAAAAAAAGTAAGTTGTGTAGAACCTAAGCTATCCGTGATCCAACCAACGCCCATCTAAATGAACAATTTTGTACAACCATAGACCTAATCTAGGGGCCATTCAAGCCCCCATTCACCCGCACTGCACAGGCGTAGGATTCGCAAGCGACGCATCCAGCGTCTCGCCCGCCATCAGCTCCGTCCAGAACTCGTCGTCAAACTGGAAGTTGGCCGCCCAGTCCGGGTTCTGGTCCAGCACGCTCGGCGGCTCGACCAGCGGCTGCGGCGGCTCCGGCACCAGCAGCTGCTGCTCCTGCGGGAGCTTGGAGATGTACCACTGTCGGATCCAGCGCACCTTGAAGCTGGACTTGAGGAACACGCTGCTGCCGTCCTCCATGACGCGGCGTCTGCGGTCGAGCCTCCGAGCTTCTTCGTCTGCTGCCTCGAACTGGTCGCTCAGCCCCTTTAGCATGTCCTGAAACTTGAGCCGTTGGCGGGCGAGGTTGACGTCCCAGTCCGGCGAGCCGTCTCCGAGGATAAGGCGCGAGGCCGTGACGGTTGCAAAGGCGAGGACGCAGTTTACTGTTACAGGGAGGGTGGATATGTC
>JABFFE010000906.1:0-20289 GCA_013623625.1 Fusarium setosum | reverse complement strand
CAAGTCCAATGAGGAGGGTAAGCTGAATAAACGCACAACTCCGGGCACTCAATCACTCAAGCCGCTGCAGTTTTGGATCCGCGGCTCACACTTGAGAGACTACTGACCCGCTTCATCTGATGATGAGTTGGGTTGAGCATTGCTCGTGTCAACTCGGGGGATTCCGACAACCGGTTAGAGATTGAAGGGGATTGCTGCTTGGAATGAGGAGCAGCGTTCAAGTTGGACTTGATGTCTGTAGCAGGCGGGACAGGAGCCTGTTGCACTCCTCGGCCGGCTGCGCTATCGGGCTGCCCATCAACCGCTGCTGTCGAGGTCGATGGCATCTTGTGGACTAGATGGTTTGGGTTGGCCCACGGGGTCTCCCTGAGAAACTGTTCGCCTGCCGGCCCAAGACGATCGAACGGCGGCGCATAGTACTCATCTCGTCGCTGAGTCAGTGGATTATGCCGGGATCGCTTGGCTCGCTACCCAGAGTCAGCTCAGCGGTCTTAGAGAGCTGACATGACTTCGTCAACATACCTCAATCGCAGCCAGGTCTTCTTCAAGTTCTGAGGGAGACGCCCCCGTCATTTCTGGGCCCGCAGGGAATCCTTCGTACTTGGCAATGGTAGCCAGGGTCGAAACCTCGGTGTTATAGGCAATAGCGTTTCTAACTCGTTGAGCAGGATCTTTGGGGAAGAGCAGGCCGCAATCCTGCAAGCTGTGTGCGCTCCGTCTCGCAGTCTGGATATCGTACCACTCCTGGTTAAGAGCTTCGAGTGTCCTTTCTCGCTTCTCGCGCACAGCTTGGTAGTATTGGCCCCATATTTGAGCTCGCTGGGCGACGGCACGTCTCTCGTGTGCTTTAATGCGATATTCGAGCTCCTTGTTGATCTCGCTTAGCTTCTGTTCCAGTCGGTCATCCAAACATTGCTTCATGTTAAGATACTCGGGATGTGTTGGCACGCTCGCGACAAGAGACTGCTCCTCCTCCTCAAGTCTTTGGAGCCGATCTTTATAAAGTCTGGGGAAAGGGTCAGCGCAATTTGGTACATCATAGCAACTGGGACGTACCTATCCCGGAATATCCCAAACATTTCTTCAATGTGCGTCCAGTCCTTGTAGGCGGCATGTTTCCTCTCCACTGCAGTTGGGTGAGTATGATGGACTAGGTTAGGGACGCTGACTGGGCCATTCTTACTCTCTTCATCGTGGGCAGTAGCTGGGTCAACCTCTTCATCTGCATCAGCTTCCGCTTCCTCGCCATGGTGCTCGACATCAGTTCCCCTGGCACTATCGCGCGTCCCGTCATGACTGCCACTATCTGTGTCATGGTCGACATCTGTGGTAGCTGGCGTCTTGCGCTTTGAACCGCTGCGGGTGCCCTTCTTGGTCGCGCGGGTGGCGCGCTCTATCCCCTCATCCTCGCGAGTTGCAGATTTCTTCCGGGGAGAGACGTCTACCTCTTCAGCAGGTGTCTGTGTTCCGCTGCTCTCGTTCGCGGGAGTGGGCACATCCTCATGCATAACCGTGTCCTCGACCTGTTGAGGGGTGTTCGTGTCCGGCTCAGGGACTGAGCTAGTCCGTTTCCTAAGCGGCTGCTCGGTCTCTGAGTGATCGGCGGCAGGTGAGCGTTTTCGCTTGCGATCCTGAGAGTCATTTTTGGCCTCGTCTTCTAGGTTCGCGTCGTCTGTCGCCGCAGGTTTTGTTGGGGAATCTCTGCCGATTGTGGGGGAGCCGATAGAGGCATCGTCGCCCATGGACTCGTCATCGTTGTGGTCGTCCAGGTTTGCGGTTCTACGGAGCTTGCTCGGAGTGTGTTCAAAGACTTGGCCCTCGTTGAATTGATCAACGACTACGTCCCTCTGTCTTTGATGCTTCGGGGTATCGTAGAGCCTCTCGGTCTCTGCCTCGGTAACGTTGCCGTCTGAGGGGTCGTCGGAGTGAGCATCGGAGAGAGCGCTGTCAGAATCGGAGGTGGCATGAGGCTTCTTCTTAGGGCTAGGCTTGGCACTCTCTTCGTCTTCGTTGTCGAGGTGCATATGTTCTATGTCTTCGTCGTTGTCGTCCTTGGTGTCAACCTCGCTGAGAGGACTGGAGATGTTGCTGTCCTCATGATCGGCAACCCCAACTGCCGGCGAAGAGAGGGGTGGGGGGGCGGAAGCGGTCGCCGCCATCGGTATTGAAAGGCGCGGTTACGTGTCTATGGTCTTTCTGAATGGAGGGTCCTTGTATGTCTGTAGTGCTGAGTTGAGAAGAAGGTGTTGGTCGGTAAGATGGTCGGGGCAACGCGCCCGGTGAGAGGAGTGAGGGACGGTCGCCAGGTGATTGGGGCGCGAGTGTCTCGAAGGATGATCTTGCAGAGGTAAAACCGAACTGAAAGGGAGCTGATTGAAACAGCCTTGATCTTGCCGCGGCATGGAAGACACAAGAGGTGTTGGTAAGGCTAAGGAGTCCTGTGACAGGCGGTTGGGAGGGGGAGAGTGAGAGAGAGTGGACGGAGACCAGACGGTGGACGGAGCCGGTTTGCGCTGGGGCGACCACCAGTCGCCAGAGGAAAACCCGACAGCGGGCTGAGAATGACGGGGCAAAAGCGGTGGGTGCCGGCAGAAAGCTGCCTCGGCCAATGACGCGCTCGCAAGGCTTCCGCGCGCACCCCAAGTTCCAGGCCATGCCCACCGAGAATTCAAGGTGGACCCGCTGGAGCTGCACTTTTTCTGTGCCTTTTTCCGTCGCAGATCCAAAGGCTGGCACTTTTTTTGCACCGGTCAACGACGGCGGCGGTCCTGTAAGAAAATCGGATTTTGACACCATGGCCAAGGGGTAAGTCATCCTGCAACCTCAGGTTTGCTTCAGGCATTGGTAGACCTAACTCTGGAACAGTGCAAAGGGCTTGACGGCCTCGCCCAAGGCTGTAGACCCCACCCTCGACGCTCTGTTTGCGTCCAGTGTAAGTTTTGCGACATTGACACGTTCTTTGCATTCCTGGCTGATCAATTATAGGCTGGTCCAGTCAAGGCTCCTCCCAAGTCAAGATACTCGGCTTTGTTGGAGAAAAAGCCCCGAGACGCTCCCAAACCAAAGGATGAGGTCGAGGAGCAGGAGGACGACTCCGAGGAGGGTGACGACGAAGTGCTTTCTGAAATCAGTGAAGAGCTGAGTTATGGGGAAGATGATGACGAAAACGACGACGCCGAACCAGACTCCGAGACTTCAGAGCAAGATGACGAGAGTCAAGACGAGGACAAGGAAGAGGACGAGGAGGCGGAGAGCGCAGACGAGCCCATGCAAGATGCTCCAGTCGAGCTCGATGCCATCATTGATGCCGCTGAAGAAAAGCCAAAGAAGGACCGAAAACGCAAGCGAAAGGACGATAATGAGGAACTCGAAGGCAAATATCTGAGCAAACTTGCTGCAGAGGAGGAAGCTGAACGGGCCGGCAAGCGACAGAAGAACGACGCTTCAAAGGCCAAGGACAGCAAACCTGAAGAGGACAACGACGACACCGGCGACGAGAGTGACATTCCTGTCCACGAGACACTTGTCAAGGACGACAAATCATCAGACCTGGAGAAGGCTGCTCGAACAGTCTTCCTTGCGAATGTGTCCACGGAAGCGATATCCTCCAAGACAGCCAAGAAGACGCTGATGGCCCATCTCTCGTCCATCTTGGACAAGGATGCATCACCCCCGCAGACTATCGAGTCCATTCGTTTCCGCTCTGTCGCCTTCGCAGGTGGCGCTCTACCAAAGCGGGCGGCCTACATCACCAAGTCGCTGATGGACGCAACGACCAAGTCAGCCAACGCATACGTCGTATTCTCGACTGTTGCGGCTGCCCGCAAGGCGGCCGCGGAGCTCAACGGCACGCAGGTGCTTGACCGACACATCAGAGTGGACAGCGTCGCCCACCCCAGTCCCACCGATCACCGGCGGTGTGTGTTTGTGGGCAACCTAGGATTTGTCGATGACGAGACAGTCCTCAACACCAACGCGGATGGAGAAACTACACAGAAGAAGAGAAACAAGACCCCATCCGATGTCGAGGAGGGTCTGTGGCGGACTTTCGGCACCCAAGGCAAGGTCGAGAACGTCCGAGTTGTCCGGGATCCCAAGACTCGCGTGGGCAAAGGCTTTGCCTATGTGCAGTTTTATGTAAGTCCCCAAGTGATATTGAAACTTACAAGATGATGAATGGGCTGACGCTGCCGGATAGGACGCCAATGATGTCGAGGCTGCCCTCCTCCTCGATGACAAAAAGTTCCCGCCCATGCTCCCTCGCAAGCTGCGAGTTACTCGAGCAAAGGACCCTCGCAAGACACTCTTGGCTCGGGAGCGTTCCAAGGCCAAGACCATCGCCTCCAACGGCACCACCAAGAGCACAAAATACAAGCACAAGGCCACACCCGAGGAGCAGTCAATGGCTGGTCGCACAAGCAAGCTCCTCGGCCGATCTGCAGCCGTCAACCAACGCCACGGCAAACGCCCCTCAAAGGGCTCTTCGGACGAAGTCTCGGATCCGCTTGCAACCCTCAAGACTCCGGAGCAGGTCGTCTTCGAAGGCCGCCGTGCCTCGTCCAAGGACGGCCGGCCCAAGGATCTCAAACTTGGCAAGAAGGCAAAGGGCAAGGGAGGTAAGCCCAAAAACCGGAGCACCAGAAGAGCTGCCGAATGGAGGAAGAAGAGTTGATGCTTGATGCCGGATGACGCATGAAGTGAGTAGCTAGTGGGAATGGATGTGTGGTGTGTGGGTTTTGTATGGAGTAAGTACATAGAAGGGGAAGTTGAGAGAAAAGGCCCCGCGCCCGCACGGGGATCGGAAAAGTTGCGCGCGGTGATTTTTTTTTGGCCTGGCCGGCTGCTTAGATGAGAAATGGACGTACAGTTACTTGTCAAGCTCATCCGTACGGCTCGGGTACTGGAAGGGATTTGTTTGATTCCGGTAATAATCTTACTCATCTTTTTCATCGTTGCCTACTTCCTCATTTCTCGTGCAGTACTGCAATATTGAGGTGCCTAGGCCAGGCACTGTAACCAAGTAGAGGCTCGCATTATTCTCACTATATGATTGGTAGACGCCTCCAGTACTCACACAGCGGCCTTTGTATACACACACCAACGTCCAATTCACACCAATAATTACCACCAATTCACATACAAAGACAAACGGATATATCATCAATTTTACTTGCCTGCTTATAAGAAAAAAGTGCCAAGGTTGCATCAAGGGATAGTCTCGTCTATTAGGACCTGGCTCCAATTGAAGAGAAAAAGACCATGTACTAACGGGGCACCCTGAGCCAAACTTTGACGCGTTGGTGGCCAACACCTCGTTAACCCCCCCCTCCGTGTGCCACCCAAAAACCTCGGGAATCTTAATCAACGTCCTCAACAACTCTCCTCTCTGTACAGTGCATCGCCTCAGGCGTGAGCCCTAGCAAAGCGTTCGCTTAAACACGCCGTCAAAGAAGTCGAAAGAGTTCATACAAGTCAATCGCAATATGCGACCGTCTAGTACTCGAGCTCCTCCTCGGGCTCGAACGAGTCGGCGGCAACCTCCTCGTAATCCTTCTCCAGAGCGGCAAGATCCTCGCGAGCCTCGGTAAACTCGCCTTCCTCCATACCCTCGCCAACGTACCAGTGGACGAAAGCACGCTTGCTGTGCATGAGGTCGAACTTGTAGTCAAGACGCGACCAGGCCTCGGCGATGGCAGTGGTGTTGGAAAGCATGGAAACGGATCGCTTGACGGAGGCGAGACCACCATCCTCGGCAGGGGCGGGAACGGCCATGGGCTTCTGGTAGTTGATTCCGAGCTTGAAACCAGTAGGGCACCACTCAACAAGGTTGAACGAGGCCTTGGCCTTGAGGGCAGCGATGGCGGCGTTGCAGTCGCGGGGAACGACATCGCCACGGTACAGAAGAGCGACGGCCATGTACTTTCCGTTTCGGGGGTCGCAAACCACCATCTGGTTGTTGGGCTCGAAGCCTGAGACGCGTCAGTATGCTTAATAATTGCGGTTGAATCGATTCCATGACTTACACTGGAAGGTGAGGTCGTGGACCTTGAAGCTCTCGTGCTCGCTCTTGGCAGCGGAAATGACGGGAGCATAGCTGATAAGAGGGTAGTGGATTCGAGGGTAGGGGACCAGGTTGGTCTGAAACTCGTTCAGATCGACGTTGAGAGCGCCATCAAATCGGAGAGACGAGGTGATGGAGCTGACAACCTGAGCAATCAGACGGTTCAGGTGCTCGTACGAAGGCCGGGGGATATCGAGGCTGCGGCGGCAGATATCGTAGACGGCCTCGTTGTCGACAAGGAACGTACAGTCAGAGTTCTCAATGGTGCTGTGAGTCGACAGAACGGCGTTGTAGGGCTCAACGACAGCAGTCGAGGTTCGAGGAGCAGGGTAGACGGCAAACTCGAGCTTGGACTTCTTGCCGTACTCAGTGGAAAGACGCTCGAGGAGGAGAGCGCCGAAACCAGATCCAGTACCACCACCAAAGGAGTGGAAGATCAGGAAACCCTGGAGGGAGTGGCAGTTGTCTAGGTCATGCGATTTAGCAGTAGCTTCAAAGAGCTTCTCGAGTTACGAGACTCACCAGCAACGCGACGGACGCGCTCCATGACATTGTCGACCATCTCCTTGCCAATGGTGTAGTGTCCACGGGCGTAGTTGTTGGCAGCATCCTCCTTACCGCTGATCAACAGCTCGGGGTGGAAAAGTTGACGGTAGCCACCGGTACGGATCTCATCAATGGGCGAGGGGTCAAGATCGACGAAGATTGAGCGAGGAACATGCTTGCCGCTGCTAGTCTCGGTGAAGAAGGTCTCGAAGGAGCCGGGGTCACCAATATCGGGAGCATTGGGGTCGGGACGACCGTCAGAGCCGAGGCCGTGCTCAAGGAGGTAGCTATTCAAGATATCGGTCAGCCTCGGTATCGACAATCGGACCACGGTGATGCCAGAGATCGCAGGGCGGTGACATACAGCTCCCAGGCGGAGTTACCGAGCTGGGTACCAGCCTGGCCCAGGTGAAGGTGAAGAATCTGGATCGTGAAGCATCAGCATCGCAAGCTCCGGTTATAGCTTCACACAATAAGGGGGCAGAGAAAGTCGGGGGGAGCGACCCCGGACCACCAAGTGGAACACCCGACACCATCTTGAGAGTCGGCCAGGTGGGCAAGACGGGTTCGCAAAGAGGACAAAACTCACCTCGCCCTTCATTGTGTATGAATGAAGCTAAGAGGACCTAAGACGAGACGAAGAGTTGGGGAGGGTTAAGAGAGAAATACGCGCGCAGCGCTTGAGGTGGGAAGGGGAAGATGGGGGCGTGGTGATGATTTTCCGGCCGGTGTTTGGAGGTTCAGGTTCTGTGTGGGTGGGCATTCAGGTCAGGTTGGCGGGGTCGATCCCGTCAACACAACAAACATTGCGGTGGAGTGGATGCGCCTAAAAAGCAAAGGCGCCTCAGGGGTACTTTGCGCGCCAGCCAATTCCCGCGCCGCCGCCAGGTACCCACGCCGTCCCTCACCGCCAATTGAAACCGTAGCCTGGGGACCCCTGACAGCGAGAGAACTGCAACTTGCAAGGGGCGATTCTTGGTGCGCTACCAGAACCGGGGGCGCTTTGTACGGCAGATGTTGCTGATGCTGCTGGTTGATGGCTGATAGTGGCTCGAGCTAGGCTTGAGTGGATTGGTCCATGCTCCTGGTCCGTCCTGGACGGGAACGGGAGGCATTGGATCAAAAAGTGACCCTTGAACTTGGGGGTGTCGTGGCACCTGTCAGCGAGCTGCCAGTTCAATCCTTTGAGAGCATGGACGGGGATGAATATGGAGTGGTTTGTAATATTGATTGACTTGAAAACTCCATCAGTCTCTGCCGTTGTTGATGGCTTCTTCCGCCTAGATGCCATATCTTGACTCTTGAGACATTCGAGGCCACCCCCCAATCATGTGTTGTTGTCAACTCCCAAACACCAACAGTAACCCCGGTGTTGCCATTGAGCATGATCAACAGCGTGCACGAGTCAACTCAATGATCTCCAAGATGATGCAAAATGACAGCCGTGGATCCATTTAGATGCTGCCTAGATACGCGAACCCATCCGTGGTTTCAGAGTTGGACGCCTTGAGAGGTTCGTGCACCCAACTAACTACCAATGCTTAGCAACCATATGTGTCTTACCACATGCCGGGCCAGTCAAATTCCAGCTGCTGTTGTTGTTGCCTCATCTTGGATGCAACCTCGTGAAAACAGCAAGGCTGCAACTTGCTTGTTTGCCCCAGGTCGAGGCAGCCACTTTCTGTCAAGGAATGCTGGCCAAGAGGATCGACACTGTTAGGTTCCCATATGGCTGGATCTCATGCATCAACCTTTGGCCTGCGGATGTTTATGGAAGATGAATTGCCAGTCACATCTTCAATGCGAAACTCAAGTAGTGGTACCCAAGATGGTCCTGAGGCCACAGTTCCAGCTCTTTCATCAGTCGTGATCACCATCCACCCCGAGTGAACCTCCATTCCATCTTGATACCCGTCTTGATAGAAAGGCTTTCAAGATTAAATGTGTTTTAATTCAGCGCTTTTTTGTGTGCCTCTACAATAAAACGCCTAGCTGCTTCCCCTTTTTAAAATACAAAACAAATGGCTCACAGCATGTGCCGTGGCTGTGCAAAGTGGTATCATAGGTATTGTAGGCCGTTTCCCGTCTAAATCATGATCCCTCTCCCACCCCCCTCCTCTTTCAGGCATCAGTTCTGCATTGTTGCCGATTCCCCTCCTGGGTCTGGTTTGTTTCACTCCGCTCCAGCTCTTCAATGCGACGCTGAATCGCCTCTTTCTGGACTTGCAACGCCCTAATCTCCTCGTCTCTTGCCGGAGTTTCCTCGCTCAGACGACTGTCATTATCCGTCATGCTGTTGGAATCTGCCGCAGCCTCATATGCGGGAGGTGGCTCCCCATGCTGCCGGCCCTGATCTCTCCTATGATGCGAATTGCCCGTGGCGCAAAATTCGTCCCCTAGCCCTCCAGGGCCATAGTGTCCGGTTCGCATCGGGTTGAGCTCATGCGACCGCTTCTTTTCCGATCGCGCTCGGTCTCTGCGGAGAAGGAAGAAACCAATACCTCCAATGACAAGTAATACAAAAATCGCAACGCCAACACCGATTCCAATCTTTTCGCTCAGAGACAAGTTTGCATTGCCAGGCTGCTCGGGACCAATGTCGTCCTCGTCCTTGAGCCCCAACGCATCCTTGTCTTCGTCCTTGAATAAAGCTCGAATGGTGTATACAGCAATTGTCGCACTATACAGCGTGGTTGTCGAGTCAGAGAGCACGTCATAGGAACGTGCCGTGTGGTTGTACGTGATGGGAACAGCTATCACCGTAGATACTGATCGCTTACAAAGGTTTCCATCCAGGGAGTACTCCCTACGCTGATCAGTGTAATCCAATTCACGACTACATCAAGACTTACGATGAGCAGCATATAGCAGTAGTAGTCTCCTCTTCCTGGACCTCATCGGTCTCTACCCGTAGCGAAACAGTAGTCCAGCCATTGGGGCAAGTAGCCGGGCTAAAAACACCAGTGTGACCCTGGGTGAACATGCCATCGGGGTAGCACGATAACGACTTGGCCCCAGGGATAGGTTCCAGGTCGAGCCATGCAACAGGACCTGTGGCGCCCGGTTCTGGCACACTTTCCGCATCGAAGGTCCATGTACAACTGGCCGGCGCAGTCCAGTGCGTAGTCATTGGGGGATATGTCTGGTCATCATCGAGATCATCCTCGGTCGGCGAAGGCGCGGGTGCCCGAGAGGTCGGTGTCGTTGTCGGTTTGGAAAGGGAAATAGTTGACGAGGGAGCCGCTGATGCTGACGTTGTAGCCGAGGACAATGATGGGAAGCTAGATTCGGCGTCGGAGAGGATCGAGGGGTCTTGGGCCTCCTCATCAAGTGACGGGGGCATAGCGTCAAGTGATGATAGATCCCAAATTCGGACGAGAGACCTAGAGTGCCAGGCCGGTTCAACTACAAGCTGCACAAGGAGTGCTCTGCTTGCAGTTAACTCGGCGGATATCAACAAGAATCGCCAGTCTCGTCCATCCGGGCATGCGACGTGAGGCCTGCTATTGAATGCTGCAGCGCGTGGATCTGGTTCGTAGGGCTGAAGAGACGCGATGCGCAGAGTCGCAGATGACAATCGCAGAGGGGCTCACGAGACTTTAGGTCAAGACGAATGCGAAGGCGAGGACAGCGTCTCTGGCGACTTGGAAGCCATCCGGGCGGAGGATTGGAGAATTTGAAAGAGACGAACAGATGGGGGCAGACGAGAAGGCAGGGAGGCAGGGACAAGAAGTACAAGAAACGACAAGAGAAGCTAAGAACGAAAAGAGCCGGACAAGCAGAGAACTGATCCATGCCAGCAGCGAGACGACAGGTAGCGTTGGTGTTCCCCCTTCTGAGGCCTTTGAAGGCTTGGCGAAATCTTATCAATGGTGGATGCCGAGAAACGCCAAGGCCAGGATTGCACCGATACATTGTCCACGTCGACCACGGCGAGTCTGGGCATTTGCGCTCGGGTCTCTTCTTGTCGTAGCTCGCTGGATGACGACGACCTGGAGTGTTTGCTCCAGATCCAGGTACTGTAGCTACATCTTGTAGCGAGGGTGCTCAGCGGAATGGATGCGACTTTCGTTGCCCGTCAGCGGCCATCATCGTCGATACGAGCGAGAAGCCGCGAGGGCACCACGGCACAGCAACGTCTGCTCATTTTGGGGCCCATGACCCAATCTGCCCAGACGACGCTGGCCAATGCTCGAAGCGGGCGACCCAGCAAAAGCCGAGCCTTTTGGCCCCAGTGCCATGGCCTTGGCTGATGAGTTGCGGGTTTCTGGGCACCTTGGAGTCTGTGACGAGGGGGGAAATGAAGCCGGCTTTCGTGTGCCGAATATGCGGTCTTGGAAGTCTTAGAGTCTTGGAAGCTCTACCCACCACCAGGGTCACCACCGCGAGCAGCCTCTGCAGCGCAATAGAGAGAGCATTGCAGCGACACCGGCGAGTCGACGACCCACGACGGGTCTTTGTCATCGGCGAGTGGTTCAGGATGGTCCCTCCATGTTTGCCGGAGCAGCCATTGCGGGATTGGGTTGTACACACAGAGTAAGTAGGTACCTACCTTCTCCAAGACAACGACCAGAGCGCGCAATTTCACACAAAGCTCAACGCCGAGCGAGCCAGGGCACACTGAGGTTGCACTGCCAATGTAGGACGAAGACACACGAAAGAGACGAGAAGGACAAGAGTAGCAGAATATGTCGGGAGGGACGGGAACCGAGTGTCTTGGCTGGGCCTGCTCGCTTCTTTATTCCAACCAACATCCCAGAGCCAGGCAATAAAGAGGCGACGAGAAGAGAAGAGAGACTGGAGTTACTTGGTACCTCGGTTCCATTGGCTGTCGCGTTACGGACGGCGGCAAACTCCATGTCTGAGTTGACGGCAGCAAGGGACCCAGAAAGCTGATGCCAAGCGAGGCTTGTGCACTTACAAAACCTTCGCAGAAAGAACATGGCAGCATACCAGTCTTCCACAGTTTATTCAAAGTTACATTAAAAAGAATCCGCCAAAGTTTAAAAAAGAAAAAAAAATTGGATAAAGCTCCTCATAATCAAGAGATGTTTTTAATAAGCTATGTGTTGAATATTACGCCTCTGGACGTCGTTGTAGGCCGAATAGTAATATAGTTCGATTTACCCATGGAATAGGCGTCGTATACAGATGTTCTTTTGCACCAGATTTCAGAGAGAGCTGCCTCCTCGCAGAAGACTTGCGCTTCATGTCACAATCCCATCTTAAAGGGACAGGGCACAACTCGTCTTCTATCCTTTCTGTATTAATACCAAGCTAGGAATCCTCATGATGCGAGCCAGGTTAGGTAAATGCTAGCGGGTCAGCAGAAGCTCGGACCACCTGAACTTTCCAAACCGGATTTTCGGCGCTTCCCTCCCCGCCCCCGCCAGCCGAGTTTTTGAAGCGCACACACAGATAGGTCACATGACGAGGGGTGAAGAGAAGGGTTAGAGGGTTTTCTAACCCTACTGCCGAATTTTTGGCCCCCCCAATTCGTAGACAGCCCCGACTCCCAACAACCGCCCTTCAAAGAACGACGACTCCATCCCGGCCCATCCATATTCGCTCTTCGGTAGATCAGCGAATTTCAATCAACACAACACCGCGATCATGGCTGACGAATACGTACGTGTTGCCCCTCGATTTCCTCGGGAAGAGCACCCACTCTTCGATTTCCTGCCGCGCCGACGCCGCCCGCTCACGAACATGATTTCCATCTGGGACGAGATAGAGAACCTTTTGACTGACCTTTTTGGTTGAATAGAACGCCGAGGAGGCCGCTGAGCTCAAGAAGAGAAGAGCCTTCCGAAAGTTTTCCTACCGAGGAATCGACCTTGAGGAGTATGTTGCTTCCGCGCCCCCGCCCGATGATGGAAATTATATTGCATCTTGGGATGAGCGATGACGAGAATCATCCATGCTGATATCTGACTCCTTCCACTCCCAACAGGCTCCTCGACCTCTCCTCCGACCAGCTCCGCGATGTTGTCCACGCCCGTGCCCGCCGCAGGATCAACCGTGGCCTGAAGCGACGGCCCATGGGTCTCATCAAGAAGCTCCGAAAGGCCAAGCAGGAGGCCAAGCCCAACGAGAAGCCCGACCTCGTCAAGACCCACCTCCGAGACATGATTGTCGTCCCCGAGATGATTGGTAGCGTTATTGGTATCTACTCCGGCAAGGAGTTCAACCAGGTGGAGATCAAGCCTGAGATGGTTGGTCACTACCTGGCCGAGTTCTCTATCTCATAGTGCGTTGTCCCTCTCGAGAAACAGAAATGTCACAAATGCTAACCCTCCACCCCAGCAAGCCTGTCAAGCACGGTCGGCCCGGTATCGGTGCCACGCACTCTTCTCGTTTCATTCCCCTCAAGTAAAGAAGGTTGCGGTCTCGGGGTGGTTTCTGCATTCACGGAATTTTACGGGCGAAAAAAGGACTGGTTCTGGTAGATGGGCAACGCATCTATCAAAGTTGCTGATGACAATGGGTACCATGATAGTACAATAAAGGAGCATTGTCCGCTTGATGACTACCCTATCATGATCGCTAATACTCTAAAACCCTGGTGATGCTCGCTCGGTCGATAATAATAGCCTTGGCCTCCTCTATGGGGTATCTCCAACACCGCCGTCTACCAGCCTTTTTTTGAACATATGAAACCGCCATCTAGCTGATATCATATAGACCTCTTTGAAATCCATCTCTCAAACCAGCGTGATACTATCTCGCGGAGCGAGTTCAAGCCCTAACTGAAACCCTTGCTCGCGCCACCATAGGACTGCGGGTTCCGTTTCGCACCACAGATACCACAGCCAAAGCCCATCCGCTTCTTGCCGTAGTGGATGAATATTTCCTGGCCCGTCGCAACAGGTTTGACAAGCTTGACGGTCATGTAGTTGGGCTCCTCCGAGTCTGTCCAGTGCTCCGCGTTGGCGCACGAGGTGCAGGCGTGGTTGATATGTGACGCCAGGCGAAAGATATGGGCCTTTTTCCGTGGGGGATCCCAAAAGGCATAGTCTCTAATAAAATTCTCCAGTTTCTTCCGTTGCGACTTGCTCACGTTCTTATCGATGGGCATGTTGCGTAGACTGGTAAACGCCAGTGTGAGCTCGGCGCGGCGTTGCTCGTTGAAACCGTTCCACACATCGCCGATCGTTTTGACACCGTTCCTCTGGGACCAATGGATGCAGGAGATTGCTGGTCTCTCGACAATAATCCGGTGGCCTGCGGGGAGGTCTTGAATCGCAAAGAGACCGAGGTCGCGGCGAGTATGTGTCGGTAAAATAGCGACGGCATCCCAATTCTGCGGCAAGGGGCAAGGGATCACGCCTGAATCATGAGATATCGATGCCTTGGAGGATGATGGAAAGGTCCGAATGCTCTCATTCGTCGATGCTGTTTCCGCTTTCGCTGCGACGACGGTCTCTATACCAGCTCTTGCTGTCAGCCTTCGGAACATCTCGACTATTCATTTCCAAATATTTTTGAAGTTGTGGTTTTGTGTTGTCTAGTAAGCTTGTCGCAAGGTCGCGTGAGAGGGAAGTGGTCAGATGTTGAGACAGCCCCCAGGGCAAGGGTTTTGGGTCGACAACGTACCCGAGCTTTGCAGACTGGCTGATCCATGTCGCGAGGATGTTCCTGCATCTCCCTGAGGTGGATATTTGGTATATGGATGCCAGCGATATCGTCCTAGTTTTGAGGATCAGAAACGCATCTCGTACCATGACCACTTTCGGCCTCTTACCCTGCCATTGTTTCGGCCGTTGCATTCCCTGCCAAGAAGAACGCGTACAGGGCTCGCAAGACACCATAGTTGAATTCCGGGATTAAAATAAAGTTGGTATAAATATGATCAAAATATTGAGCAACGGGTAGTAGTTCTCGTAACGACTGATGGGTAGTGCAAACGACTGCTTGAATCCAAGATTATTGATGCAGGTAAAGACAAAACAAAGAATGAGAAGCCATTGCACTACATTGTGCGGACCTTGGTACGAACGACTGTAAGATGATTTATCGTACTTGCCGTCAAATCTAGATCGGTCAGTTCACAACAAAGGTAGCACCTTCTCAGTAACAAACGAAGGGAAATAGGTCGACTGCGGGTGATCGTGGTTCAGTAGCCATCCGTTAGTATCAACTCGACAATCCCATCAACGACATTTCAATCATCAAAGCTGTTGGTATCCTTTGCCTTTCGACAGAGATGAACAGGCGAGGTCACCGGGTTGCCAAACGAGCGAGTGCGGTTCATGTTGACTGAATGACAAACGAATTCATATATGCTGGTCCCACGTTCTAGTGTACAACCTTCATTCCTCCTTCTGGGCCAGCTTGTTTGCTTTCCGCTCCTCCTCCTTGAGGTGTTGTTGTCGGTAGTGCTCGACGACGTAGTCCATGTTGGCAAGGTGACCAGCCTGGTTGTTTCGGGGAGCGTAGGACTGGATGGCCCTGTCCAATAGGTTAGCAATCCATCGATACACTTTCTTCACGGCATGCCCTTCGAACAAGCGTGTTCTACCGCATCTGGAGGAGCAGGGTTGGGTCGGACGAACTCGGGGTATGCGACGTCGACGAATCGGTGCTTGTTTCCGCCGTTCTCGAAGAGATTTCGGTCAAAGCCAGCCTGCTCCATAGCCTTGGTATGCAGAGCATTGATCTCCTCCCAGTCCTTGGCGCGCGACTGGTACTTGTCGATGAAGCTGAGGATGGCAGATTGGTCGCCCTCCTTGGGCACGAACTGGTAGACGAGGACGGAGCCGAAGAAGGCGCCTACGGTGAGGAGAGATCCGGTCTATAAGGGTGTATCAGCAAAAGTTTTGCCATTGACCCCATCCTGAGGGGTTCTGGTCGCTGCAGGCGGCGCGAAGCCCATGTTGCGGCTGTTTTGAACGTACGCTGAACGACTCGTTGACCTCGGGGGCCTTGTGGTGGCCATGGGCCTCGGAAGCATAGGTCCGCGCTGTCCGCTGTAGCTGCCGAGCCACGCAGACTGCCCTCTGTCGTGCGGCGAACATGTTGGGCGGGATGTGCGGCGTTCAATTGAGCGATTGATCGTGAGGTCGTCGTGGGAAGAGGCGCACCCAAATCTACCGAATGAGGTTGTCACCGGTCCGCGGGTTCATCCCGGGTTACGTAAGATAGCCGTGGGCCAATCATCTTGCACATAATTGTCAAGCAATATGGGCTGGTCAAATAATTCTCGAACAAGAGCGAGCTTGAGAATTTATCAGATGATGATTCCGACGCAAATCAAGGTATTCTATCCTGGCAATTCGCTCTTGCGTCAATTGACCAGCTGCGATCTACCCGCATGACCGGCTTGTTAACACCCCAGGTTCCCAGGCTCAGCTATGAACATGAACATGAACATGAACTTATTTATTCAGGGCCGTAACAATTATCCAGAAATTCTTTGCTTCCAATCTCCTACTGTTTATATCGAAAATATTTCAGTCTTTCCATTCATATCATTTTGTGATTCACATTATACGTCACAGTCAGCCGACGGCGTTGGCTTACTGGCTGACTTCAGCCGCCCAACCTGTTTCCGCCAGACCCGAGATCTTGGATAAGAACTCTTACTATTTATTTATTTAGCTTATCATATCATCTAGGCACTTTCCACTTATTCAAAACCTTTACTTTATTTAGGACGGAATGTGACGTCTTCGTCGACTGTCCTTTGCCTTGAGCCAAGTGGCTGACACGAGCCATTTACACCAAAGTTGACGTTATTCTCCGTGGATGAGATGATCCCTCTCCTCAAGGGATCCAGAAATGGGTTCAAAGATGGGATTTAAAGGGCATTGGGGTCGAGGCGAAGAATGATGGGACAGGAACAGAAAACCCTCTTTGCATCAGCACCATGACCAAGACTGTCTTCATCACCGGCGCCAACTCGGGCGTTGGTCTGGCCTCGACCAAGCTGTTCCTCTCGGAAGGCTGGAACGTAGCGGCGACAGCGAGGGACACGTCTTCACCAACTCTCCAGGCATTAAAAGAGGGGGCCGGAAGTCTCTTTGTCCAATATCTTGATCTCGCAAAACCCGAAACCTTCCAGCCAGCGGTGGCCGGAGCAGTCGGAAAGTTTGGAAAGATCGACGTCCTCGTCAACAACGCAGGATACGGCCAGTACGGCCTATTGGAGCAACTAGACATTAGCACCATCCGGAAGAACTTTGAGGTTAACGTTTTCGGTATGGCGCTTTCCTTGGTCCGCCATGAGCCGGAGAGTTTCAACGCTGACAACTCACTCTACCAAACAACAGGAACCCTCGGCCTCATCAAAGAATTCATACCGCACCTGCGTGCAACAACTCGGAAAGACTCGCCTTCACGGATCATATACGTGGGGTCGGGAGGAGGCCACTTTGGTCTGCCGCTCATTGGGCCGTATGGAGCCAGCAAAGCCGCCATGAACATATACATGGAGTCGCTGGTGTACGAGATGGAGGGCGTCGACCCGCCCATCCAGGTTAAGCTTGTCTGCCCCCACGGCGGCATCACTGAGACCAACTTTGGGCAGACGTCAAGGGAGGTCTCGGGACTGGACAAGATGACGCCAGAGGTGCAACAGAGATACGGCGCCTTTGTCCAGAACACGCTGCAGCGCTTCCGCGCGATGCAGGGCCAGAGCATGGCGGCGTCCGAGGCGGCCAAGACGATCCTGACGGCAGCGACGGAGGACTCGACCCAGCTCAGATACTTTGTCGGTCCGCGGGATGGGGGGAAGAACCTCCAGAGGAGGCTGCTGGGTGGTCAGGCTGGAGAAGATGCTGACCAGCTTGACGAGGTGGACAAGCAATACATGGACGGGATGAGAGCCACGTTTCTGTGAAACCTGATCGAGATGATGATGACCTTTTGCGCAGCCTTGGATTGCATGAAAGGATACGGAGGTATTTGGCCGGTCTTGCTGGTGCCGGAGCGAGGGCATTACGGCGATCCCGGGATGCATGTGCATTTACCTACTTGCATACAACATTTCCAGCATAGAGCCGAGAGACAGGCGCTGTCTCACATCATCCCGTGTGTTTTGACAGGCAGCAAGGGGCAATCTTCAGCCAGCCATGAGACGGATAGCCAACTGTCAACATTTTGCCTCGACGTCTTCCCAGGTTTGCCTGTGCCTCATGATCAAAAGTCGTGACGTGGGCTGTGATACATTACCATCCGGAGCAACATGTTGAGCCCTGTCCTGAGCCCGTTGCGCCAAGCCCACACTGGCTGGCGCCAAACTCAATTGCTCCAGTCGGAGAGCTTCCCCGTGATCAGAGGCCAGGGATGATGAGGCGTGAGGGAAAGGAGGGAGAAAGTGTGGCCTGTCATCCACCTTCTCCTTTTAGCCCCCGTAGAGTGCTTGATCGGGCCTGCTGGCGATTGCGTGCCTCATGGCGAGTCCTTGCAGTAGCCTCGAGGTAAATTCCGTTCCGGAGGCGCCCTAGGCCTGTTCGGCAGCTAGTTCAATGCGGGGAAAGCTCTCCCCTTGGTCACCAATGCATCATCTGCCTTGGGCAACAACCGCAAATCAAATTGCATTCCCCAAGCTGGCAGCCACTCCCGTCGTAGCGACAAGCCCAGCGTTTTTTTTTGCTGGCTCACTCACACCCACTCGTCCTTTGATATGTACTTGGCCGTTTGGGTTGGGTTCCATTGGGTTGTCGTGGTCGTTGTTGTTTTGTGATTAATTTGCCTTGTGCTTCCCCCTGGGCCCTTCTCCAATCTCCCTTTGAGGAGGTGAAACGGTCATATGATGGCTTTCTGTACCACACACACTCACACACACACTACACACTCCCTCTCCCTCTCTCTCAGAGACTTCTCCTCCTCCTCTCCCTTCTCTTAGGAAAGCTAACCTTATCAACTGCCTGCGTCATGTAATGATCACTTGTGCGTGCTTTTCGCCGGCCAAAAGCCTGAATCTTACGACATCCTGCGGAACGTTAAAAAGGAACCAGACGACGTCCTGTGAAGGGCTCGCCCCTTTGTTGTTTGGTGGTCAGATAAAGCAAAGTTGCTTCTTTGACACCTCTCTTATCTACCCTATTATATCCATTGTGTGTTGGTATACATCCAAGCCTCCCTCAACAAACCAATTACGGCTGCGCCCCCAGGATGCTTACGTTGTCACTGCAGCGAGGCCTCATTCTATACGTGTTACAAGACTAAGTAACCAGGCGGTCATTGGCACTTTCTACCTGAAGGTCTTCAGGCTATCTATCAGCTCCTACTTGGGCTTCTCTATCTCCCTCAAACCACTCACTTCACTTGCTCGACCATATTCCTCTCTACAACTCAACTCAACTCGTACACCACAACCCAGACCTCCTATCACGCAAGACATCCTCAACAACAACAAAATGTGCCATACCGTAATCGCCCAGCGGGTGTGCAAGGTCTGCAGCCGTGGCCTCGGCGAGACGGTCATCGACTTCACCCGCTGCGCTCGTAAATGCTCGAGCCCCTTCTACTGCCTCACACCCGAGCCTCAGATGGAGCTATGTAACCTCTGTGCCGCGACAGCAACACTGTCCACACCGGTACTCGCACAGCATGCCATCGAGGACACGACCGCTACCGCCGCCGTCGCCGCCGCTGCTGCTTCGGCCGGCACCACGCTCTACGAGCATCCCTTCACCAAGCCGGCGACGTATCCAGGGCCAGAAGTCACTCGGCACACTGCCGCCCATTAAGTACCTACCCGACGACGCGCTCACACGCGCGCACGACCATCATGATGATTCAAAGGGCGTTATGTTTTATGAGAGATGCAACTGGGGAGATTGAAATGACAACCCGAGAACTGGGCTATGTGGGTTTGGGAATACCAAGGGGAACCGGCAAAGGATCAAGGCGAATAGGTGTCAAGATGCGAATCAATGCTTTACCTGCAGTGTCACTTACTTCAGACACGACCTAGGGCCCCGGTGAAGACCGCTCTACCGGTATGAGAACCACTGGAATGGACGTGATACCTGGAGGAGAGCAGAGGGGGGGGTCTGAAGGGAACCACAGTCGTTTGAAATAACAACAAAAAGATTAAATCAACAAAAAAAAAAAGAAAAGAAAAGAAATCTGTAAATACCCATCTTGTCCCGCTAACTTATTTACCCGAGACAGCTACCCTGGGGATCCATATACCATGATGACGGCGGGCGGTGGGCTTGGACGCCCCGCCATAACTTAACCAAGACTTCCATCCCATTTTTTCCCCATGTGAGACGACTTACCCGTGTACAAGCGCAGCATGCGCAGTTTTGATTCACTTTCCAATTCGCGCAGCGTGCTCATTCTCAGCTCTCCGTGTGCATGTGTGTCCAAGACATTTCAACGCTGAACAACAACAAACAAAACCCAGACTCAATCACTCGGACAGCGGACGCGGGCCGCCTGTCGTACCGGCAGTCGTCCTCATGACTCGGCCAGGCAAGGGGTCCTGGGGGGGCCACCAAATATTCCCCCCCGCCTGCAGAAGAGAAGCTTCAAACTCGGTCAAGGACCCTGAAAGGAGGCTGGATGGGAAATTTTGCCGGGGAAGGACGGGCGGTAGGAGGGGGAAATAAGCACAACTCGGTGTGAATGAGGCGAACATAAAAAAAAAGGCTGTGGCCACTGGAGCTTTTTGAGCCGCAGCGCGCAGCGGTTCACGGACCAGAGACTGGTTATGTTATATCTACGTG
>JABFFE010000905.1:0-26952 GCA_013623625.1 Fusarium setosum | reverse complement strand
TTTTTTTATTAAAATAGCTTTTTTTTATTACTTAATCTAGCCTAATTAAGTATATTATATATTTAAATATAAAAATAATTTTATATATTATTATTAAGATTTTATTAAACTTTTTAGAAATAACTTATTATATATTATATTCTTTTTTATATATTAAATTAATAATCTTAAGATATATTTTTCTTAAGTAATTTTTTTTATTAAATTATAATATTACTCTCGCTTATTATATATATTAGTTAAGTAATAAGAGTTAGGCTTTCCCTAGGCAGTGAGACACGCAATTAAATGCCTCGGTTTAGGCAGTCTTAATCATATAATGAGATCGTAACTAATCTAATACTACCGCTACATGTGTTCTTACTTCACTCAGCCTTTTTCGACTTTTTGGTCCTCATCTTCATTAGTAAATACACCAGCCCATAGGAGCTTAGTACAAAGATGACCACAATCCCAGCACTCGCCCAGCCATAATAGTAATCGTTGAGGTTCATTGTCCGGAGGTAATCGCTGCCCTTTGTATAGGGGCATACCATACATTCCGACATAGCATCCGGGTTGAGCAGCTTAGCGCCCGTCCTGTTGGTAAATGCTGCCAGATAATCTCCGCATGTCTGGTTCGCCGGTGGATCAAACATGGCCATCTCCTGCTTAGTACACTTGACTCGTACGTCAAAAGTGACAAAGGTAAGGACACTGCTGACGACGTAGGTTGATGGGCTCAGATAGTACATCCACTTCCAAAAGGTAATAATTTGGTCGTATGGGACGAGTATTCCACAGAAAGAAACGATGACGCCAACGAGTAACGGATTGATCAAGGCGGCGAACACTGAGTTAGGCGCATAAGCCGCGACAAACTGGCCCATTCCCGTGTAGAGGAACTCGTAGATAAGTACCACAAATAGAACAGCACCAGCTGTCTTCGGATCGGCGGAGAAGCCGACAGTGAAGTACCAGCAAACAAAGTATAGAACGCCGCAAACGATTAGATAGGGCAGTTCAGAAACGATCAAGCCCGTGACAAGGGCTTGCCACGAGTAAATCCGAGCCTTCTTCTCGCGGGCATCATATAAGTCGCGCCGCTCGATGAACAGGGGCTGGAGTTGGTTAACCACACCTGATGCAACGAACAGCCATAAGAAAACGGTAAACAGCCTTTGCTGGAGATCGGCAACTGCCTGCCCGATCATCCAATACGTAAACCCGTTGAAGAGGCCGAGCCCAACATGTAAGAGGATTTTGTTGTTAACGTAGGAGACGTTGCGGTATAGGGCCAAATTCATACGCCATAGCACCACCTTGATTTGTTCTCCCATAGGCATGGCATACTCATGCCCATCGTCGTAGTCTTCTCCTGCCGGGTTAGACTCTTCCATGAGGCAGTCGAGATCTCTCGTCGTCTGCTCGTACTCGGGAGATTGTAGCCAGACCTGATTCCAGTCCGTACCCGAGATACGGCCCGATACGACATCTATCATGTGTTCGGCAGGATTGGACCCGGGAGGACAAGGAGCGCCATAGCGGCCGAAATACTGAGAGACAGTCCGCCCGTTTGCTCCAATATCTCCGAAGTAAACAGTTTTGCCTCCCCTGGCAAGCAACAAGAGGCGATCGAATAGCGAAAATAGCTGTGCCGAAGGCTGATGCACGGTGACTAGAATCCCTTGCCCTGCATCAGCTAGCTTGCGGAGGAAGCGCACTATATGGTACGCTGATTGTCCATCCAGCCCCGATGTGGGCTCGTCAAGAAAAATGAGGAGTTGAGGTTTGGCGACAAGCTCGACCGCAATAGTGACTCGTTTTCGCTGCTCAACATTAAGAGCGTGGCCATCTCCAGGCCTGCCAATCATGGTGTCGGCCAGATCATTGAGCTCGAGAAGGTCGATTATGACATCCACGTACCGCATTCGTTCCTCTCTTGGAACGTCACGTGGCTGGCGTAGGAGAGCGGAAAACTCAAGTGCTTCGCGGACCGTGGCGTACGGCTCGTGCACGTCAAGCTGCTCGCAATAGCCAATGGACCTTTGAAATGAGATGGGTAGGGGTCGCCCGTCCACCAGTATTGATCCTTCAATTTTGCCCTCCGTCTTTCTCTGCGCTAGTACGTCGAGCAAAGTGGTCTTGCCAGCTCCCGACGATCCCATGAGAGCAGTCAGTGTTCCAGGCCTCACCCAACCCTGTACCCCATCCAGCAGGCGCTTAGGCCCGTCGGATGTTTGCACTGTATAGTGAAGGTCCTTCCAGGTAAACACGGCTTTGGTGCTCGTCATGTGTCGCGGAACTCCGGAAACTTCTCGTGTCTCGATGTCGTTGACCTGAATAGTCTCGGGTCGAGAACTGGAGGAGTCGTTGAGCGCGAATTTATCTGTCGTCTCTGGCAATGGGCCGGATTCAACCTCCGTCGTGTTCCTTGCGAGATGGTGTTTGTAATGTCGTGTCATGCGCTCCCGAGGAACCAACAAGGACGCGCCAGATGATGAGGCGTCGGTCCACCTGATGGTGAAAAACACAGTCATCACAACGTAGAACATCCACCATGCGCACAGTATGCCAAAGTTGCGCCAGACATGAGAGTGAGTGTAGGAAAGGGAAGCCAAGTAATCATCACCAGAGACACTCGTCGCGCCAGGTTTTGCACCGCCCACGCCAGCGCAAGCCTGATGCTGAACACCAGAAGACGCATACTCGGGCCCGTTGGGAATGAGGTATCGACCCGCGCAGTGGATGACCTTCCGGTGCAGCTCGTTGCCCATCAGTGCCTCGAAGCCATAGGAGAGAGGGTCCAGCCAGTACAGCCAGCCCAACCATGGGTGCATCTGAAACTTTGTGATTTGGTAGCCCGTGTACATGGCCATGGCCATGATGACGTATCCTGATATCTTGGACGCACCATCAAAAGAGCCAAAAGCAGCGCCAATGGCTCGAAACATGGCAATCGAACACATGTTGTTCATGCATAGGATGGCGAAGTAGGTGAAGAAAGGTGCTGGCCCAGTGGTCAGGTTGACCAAGAAGTATATGATCAATGACCAGACGGTGATCTGTAGCAGGACAATGGGGGTGTCTGCCACAACCTGCGATATGCAGACAGCAGCCGGGTTAGACATGGCGAAACGCCTGTGCTTCAGGATGACCGGTCGACCAGTGAATGAATTGACAACCTCAGACATGGCGCATAAGCTGTGGTAAAGCAGCGACCAAAAGAGAGCACCGCCCTTAAGGAATAGCCCCGTACTATCCGCTGGCGCATTGTAATAGAGAGACCCAGCTACCAACGCCTGGAGCAGCGTAGCGCCCTGTTGCATGATGAAAGTGGGTAGATCCCCAAGCACAATCTGATACTGACGAACGATGCCGACACGAATTTGTGCCAGCAGCCCGATTGTGTATTGGCTTTTGGCAGAAAGTTTCTCGTGCCTGGCCGAGGCCTTGAAGTCTTGGGTGCGCAACTGAGCGAGCTGAGTGTCGGGATAGTGGGTTTGTCGTGTGACCTGCGAATAGATGGAACTGTCCATGTATTGCCCTAATATCTCCCGACCAGTCCGGGGGAATGTAGCCTCAAAACCTCGTCGCACCTCCCTCTCCGTGGGGACGGTGACGCCCGTCAGAAAATCAGCTACGCTCGCCCCATCTTGACAGATGAAGCCCAAGGACTCCATAAATCCTCGGGCATCCTCCGTCGGGCCGTAATAGATCTGTTTGCCTTGATCAAGCACCAGAACTTGGTCGAAGAGATTGTAAATGTCGTTGCTGACTTGATAAAGAGTGGCTATTGTCGTAAGTCCCTTGACGTCAGTCATCGTGCGCATCGTGCGCGCCCATTCTAGTGCGTTGCTTGCGTCGAGACCTCGGGTGCTGTTATCCCAACAATACACGGAAGCCCGCGATGCCAAACACTCAGCCACCGAAACGCGCTTCCTCTCACCCCCAGACACGCCACGGATGTACTCATCGCCAACTTTTGTTTTCACAGTATGGGCTATTCCTAGTGCGCCGAGGTGGAAGTCTCTCGCTTCCTTAGAAACTTCTCGGTCAGAGGCGAGATCATGGTGCCGGGGAACCTTGGATCTGGTGGCGAAGTCCATCGTTTGTCCAACGGTCAAAGACGGGAAGAAGATTTCCTCTTCTGTGTTCATGACTATATGACCACGAAAAGTCTCTGCCTCTTGGTGACTCATGCTGCCAAACCAAACGTTGCCCTCCACCTCGGCGTAGCCTTTACGCATGTTGGCGAGCATCCTGAGCAGGGTTGAGCAGCCAGATCCAGGACGCCCAAGCACGAGAAGCATCTCGCCAGGTTTCACGCACCCGTGGCTGTGGTCGAGGACTGTCCGTAAAGGGGGACGGTGTCGTAGTCGCTGAATACGCGACACCAAATCAAATTGTGATAGGACATTGTCGTGTATCGCGGCCTCAGCTGATGGCACGCGGACTGTCAAGTCGCTCCATGTGACGCCAAGCTCACGCCTTTTGAATCCGGCTGCGGCTTCTCGACCATCAAGTTCCCTGATTCTGGCCTCCAGAGACCCCTCGGGGCCTTTTTTTCCTGCCTGGGCGTACGTGTCCGGCGTTTGGGGTACCGGGGGTAGCTTTTCTGAAGACAAAACACTCATCTCCATAATAAGGTCAAGGAGAAGCAGATGAGGTGAAAGGGGTAACAGAAACTCGCGTATTGTTTGCCAGGCTTAAGCGTTGAATGCTATGCCAGGTCCAGCAAGCCAGGAAAAACAACACCGAAATCAAGAGGACTATTCAGCTGATGTTGCCTAAGTGGTCAACTGACAGCATTCACTGAAGAAATAGGTAGCAGAGGTTTGGTTTCCTTCTACTAATACTCAAATGCCTGGCCACACCAAAACGGGTTTATCATTAGCATATTGATTCGGGAATCTCGGGTTCCCGAAGCGATACGTCTAAGAATGGACAGGACTCCCAATCTCCTTTACATTATCCATGTCCGTAGTGGGGACTCAAACACCGGGCGGATTTACGCTCGTCGCGGCTGCGGATTTACGCACTAGCTCAGCTGTCCGGACCGCCCGCGTCAGGCCTAGAAGAACCAATCAATCCTGTCCCATTGCGTTGACGGCCCGGATTAGGGTTTATCACCTGGAGCGGGGCCGTGGATTTACGGATTTACAATTCGCCAGATTGCTGGCCAAACCGCCCCTTTTGAACTTCTCAATTGGACTTGCTACATGACACCAGCATTAAGCAGCCTTCCTCTATCCATGTTTGCAAACAATACCAAGATCTCCAAGGCTTGTGAGCCCTGCCGTCGGCGCAAGGTGAGATGTGATGGGTCGGAGCCGTGCTCGAATTGCCAGGATCGCCCTTCCGCTTGCGCATACCGACTCAAAGCTCGGATTAGACCCCCTCGTCAGCAACCTGGGCCAACCCCACTGTTAGACTCGTCGAGCCCTGGTGGCCAGCAAGATTCGCCTACAGAAGTCTACGACAGCATAGCCGCTGCTCACCATGCACCCCAAGTCGCGGATAGCTCACAGCTCTTTTATGGCCCGTCGTCAACATTTGCTTTTGTTCAACAAATCTATCGACAGGTTCTTCCTGCGCAGGGAATCCCAGGCTCGTACAGATGTCACGGTGAGCAGGCTGATGCCTCTGGCCTGGATCTGTTCAGGCAGAGGGCCATTTTCTTTGGTGTGCCTCTTCGGGCCAACTTCGATCCGCTTGTGCCCGTAAGAAGTGAATTTCATATTAGTCAAATTCTTCCAGAGGAGCTGGCAACCGACTTCCTGAATAACTTCAAGGTTGCCAGTCTGCAGCTCCTGCCTTTCTTTACCGAGGAAGGACTTGACCGTCTCCTGCACAATACGTATACCAGCGCCACGAAGCAACTCCTACACCCTCAAAAACAAGCCCTCCTCATTATTGTGTTAGCAATCGGGGCACTGGGGACTACAGGAACAGAGCTGGCCGAAACTCTGTTTCTACGAGCAAAATGCGAGGCAGCAGCTTATGAAGACGCTGTTACACTCTCAATGATTCAATTTTCACTGCTCGTGGCAGATTATCAGATCAATATGGGACGGCCTAACGCTGCTTATCTACATGTTGGGGCAGCTTGTCGCAAGGCTCTGGCGTGGGGGTTGAATACTGTGGTAAAAGATGTCGGATCCGGGGATCTCCAAGAGCGCCAGACAACGCTGTGGAGTATGTACTACATGGAAACGTAAGCTCTGTCTTGTGACCTTTTCCCACCGCTACTCCTTTACGGGCTGGCTGACAAACTAGATGGTTGTCATTTACCGTCGGAAGAAGAAGTATGTTACAGAAAAAAGACATACTGTTTCCTTGTCCCGAGAACAAGAAACTCTTGGTTGGACTGAGTGAACTTGCGGGTATACTTGAACATATCGCCTCTGCAATATATGGTCACAGAGAAGAGTCTCTCTGGACACTTCACAAAACATCGGAGACTTTTCGACAGCAGCTACAAGCGTTTGCCGCGCAGCATGGTCTTGGTTCGTTTGCCAGAGATAGTCAGAAGTCAGAAGCGGAGTCCATAGCGACAATGAGTCTGCACAGTGGTAAGTAATACAACCTACGGGTCAAGCAACAGTTGCATGTGTTTATTTTTCTTTTGTTCTTTATATATAAGTTCTTTTTTTTTTAACAAACTTGTAGTCTACTATCATTTGATACGCACAGCATTTCGCCCATTTCTAGTTGCTCAGTCAGTATTAAAAAGCAAGGGAAGATTACATGAGGTGGAGGGACAGTGGTTTAAGCGAGCGTGTCAAGTTGCGCTAGATGCTGCCGTTGACTCTATCGTCTTGATGGACACCACCTTCCGAAGCATCGATCCTACAAAGGTTGGTCGTATGATTCCAAAAAGAAAAAAAAAGATACTGACATACAACCTAGGTTCGGCGGGCAGACTGCTTTGTGATTGAGGCGAGCTGTGCATTACTACTCCAAGACTCCTTACTGCACCCGGAGCAGCATCAGAACAATCTGGTCTACATACATATGGCATTCAAGTGTCTGCGAGCGATGGTAAACGACGAGCCCGTGTCAAATGTAATATGCTCTATTCAACAAATGTTAGCTGCGGTTCAAGGAACCATATCGCCCAAAAACCCTGTGTCACTTACCGACGGGGATCGTTTGCAGCAAGGAGGTTCCTCGCAGCAGCCGTTGGATTCAGCTCTAATGTCGGCATTTGATGACTTTATGCTGCTGAGAGATGGGAACTTGCATGTGATGCACGGCCAGCACACGGATCCGGCTCGCGGACTGGGAGATTCATGGGGTGGACCACTCCCAGCTCTCGACTTTGACGTTCTTACGGCCGACCTGTCGGGATTTTTCCCGCTGAATGCCGAAGAACCACCATCCTGCTAGCTAGTCTCTGAAGATACCGTGAAGCTTTGTTGTGCTGATGCAAATTCGGATGAAATATTACACAAGTACAGAAAAATGATTCTTTGTGAATATGCCGCAGAATTTAACATATCCTCCGTTGCTTACATAAAACATCAAGTATCTCCATTAACACATCGCGTGGTAATCATTAGGCTACGCCTGTATTTCCTAGTACGCAAAAAACGGTGTTTCCTGACGCTCTTTCAAGCTGTTCAATCATCCATCAGCCTCCGGGATATTCCATCGAGATATCCAATCGCACTGATCAGCCAGCTTAAATCCGTAAGTCCGGTGGGGCCGTCACTGATGCACGAGGATCTCGGAATTAAACTCGGCATCTTCAAAAACAAAAGCACCAAAGTGCAATGACGACCGAACGAATCACGGACCCGGTGCTAAGTTGTGCTTACCCCCACCCAAAGATAAATCGTAAGTTCAAGCTGCTATCCTAGATTGCTAGGATCTCTTATTAGCCGTGAAATATTTTAAAAATACCTCACTACAACTAGCAATTGGGGACGACAGTCCGCTCTTTAGGAAGGGCAGTCACATTGTGATAGCTAACATCACATGACTAAGCATCTAACAATGGAAATGGGGGCTTCACACGAGCTTGACTGCGAGACCTGAGGAAAGCCCAAGGATCGTCGATACACGCGATTGGTCTGTGGAACTTAATTGTAGGTCTGCACCTCTTTTCTTCTTGAGCCATATACTAAACTAGGGAAGCGCGATAGCCTCGATTTCGACGCCAACGTTCTTGGGAAGCGTCTTGACAGCCACACAGCTTCTGGCTGGTTTATGAGAGAACCACCTCTCAAATTCGCTATTCATGGCCTATTGATGATGTTAACTGAATGTCATGAGGCTGGCTGTTAGATACTTCCGGCGAAGTGAGCCATGTCCGAGAAAAAGATGTTGACTTTCACGACTTTGGACATACACGAGCCAGCTTCCTCTAGGACGGCCTCCAGATTCTGGCAACATCTCTTAGTTTTGTCTTCTATAGAGCCCTCAAGCAAATCACCGCCTGGCGTCAATGGAATTTGACCGGAACAGTAGATAGCTACAGCAGTTTTGATTGCCTATGACTACAGAAGCGAGTTAGTCGTGGCGAACTTAATTGGCTTTATAGAACGTACCTATTTTTAAACTATATAGTTTATTATTAGCCTGACTATTATAGCTACGCTAAAAAGCTTAGATAACTATAAACCGCCGTGATTCTAAGATTCCTAGATAGGGACGTAGCCTCTTAAGATTTAGCTTCAGCTCTATTATACTATTTCTCTTTGACGCATGACTCTAGAAGCAACAGAGACGACAATATTCTTCTTGGCTATCAGATATAACCTCCGAGATCAGGTGCAGACTCTGCTCGACTCGGGCAGCTTCGACCTCGAGGACCCGACTAGTCAGCTCGATCGCTCTCTTTAGATTGCAAGTTTCGAAGGGTGCTGCGGCATGATCAATCTCCTGATCGGAAATGGGGTCGAGGTTAACTCTATCTGAGGGTCCTTCAATAACGCCCTATGGCACGCGGCGACATTCGGCGGTAGCAAGGAAGCAGCCCAGGTTCTGCTTGACGCGGGGGCCGACATCAACACTACTGGGGGAAAGCTCGCGAGTGCCTTGACTGCGGTCTCTCATCAAAGTCATGAAGATTTCGTTGTCCCCCTCATCGAGCATGGGCCTTGGTTGTCAAGCTGGGGGGTTCTCTGGTAACCCCCTGCGAGCCGCGGCAGAAGTTGGGAGCAATAGGGTGGTGAGAATGTTGCTCGAGAACGGCGCGGATGCTTTGGAGTACGACGAGTTTGGCCTTTGTGTTCTATCCTGAGCCATCATCTCAGGTTCAAAGACTACTGTAGAGTCCCTTGCCGACTTTGGAGTGAGCCCCCGTGCCTTCATCTGGCCAGGCTTGAATCTACTGCATTGGTTCAGCCTGTATAGCGGCGAGGCGGATGTGGCTGGCCCGTTGGAAAAGGAGCCTGGGATTCGTCAGGAGCAGCTCTCTGCCCTAGACTTTAGCGGCTCGTCGCCTCTTCACTGGGCCGCCTGCAATGAGCAAGATGATGCGCTGAGATTCTTGCTACATCTGGGTGCGGATCTACAACAGCCAACAACTTCGGCATCACTCCACTTCATCTTGCACCGGCAAAGTCTGGGATTGATTACGTCAAGGCCTTGCTGGGTAAGAGTGCTGACTTGACCGCGGTTCAGGTCAAAGGGCTCAGCGCGGTGCACTATGTAGCTTTGAACAGATCGGTTGATGTCCTTGGAGTTTTCTTGGTCAGTGACGCTTATATTGATACTACCAAACCAGATATCTACGGCCGCTTGCCCATTCATATCGCCCTGGAATTCGGCGGACTCAAGTCTCTGAAGCTGCCGTTGGAGAATTGCGATGAGCTGGAGCAGCGTGACCACAATGGATCGACGATTCTACACGCATCGACTGGGCATACTGAACAAGAGTCACTACGTTATTTTCTGGAGAGGAGTGTCGGCTATTCTTGGTATAACCTTAGAGATCAAACGTACGACATTAGAGAAAATTGGAATGGCCTGGGACGACACGGCAGCTCCGTCAAGATGCGCTTTCGGCCGGCCGACCCCAGTACAAGGGAACGGCGTGCGGGGGAGAATGAGGACCCGGCCGTCTCAAGGAACCAACTGCAGATGCTCCTGGAGCGTGGCGTTCTCGGCACTCCGTGATGTAACGGAGAAGAGCATCCTCGGTTGGACGACGTTGGTAGTTTTGTCTCAAAGACGGCGGCCTGGGGCCTTGAAACAAAGCAAGGGCGCAAGAGTCCGCGGAGATGGTTCAGCCGGGCTGAGGGAAAGAATGGCAACGCGCCACGCTGAGGATGATTAGGAATGTAATAAACGTGCTAAAGGCTCGGGACGTTCCATTAGCTAGTCTTGACCGTTTGACGCATTTTAACCCCAAGACTCTAAAATTAGTTCAATCAATACTGTTTGAAGACCTTGGGATATCTTCCTCTGCACCTGAGGTGTTAGCAACAACGTCTAACTATAGTTAACGCAATAGACATTGGCGTTATAACTACAAATTGTTTGAGATATCGCTCAAATGAGCCCATTCTACAAGCGATAGTTGCAAGCGATAGTACCCTGGTACAACTGACTACATAGCTGGAGGTTCCCCAGCAAAGCCTCACAACTAAATACATGATACAGACGCCCAAAGGCTGCAACCCGCTGCTTTAGCTTTTCCATACGTACAGAGCAACCCTCGAGGGAGCGTTTAGTATCCCATCGTTCAATCCAGTACCTAATGGAATCATCCTCATGTTCTACGATTCCTGCAACAATACACTTTTGGCAGCTATTCGCTTAATTTAGGTAATTGTAGCTGAAGCCACATTCCATGCCGAAACGCCGCCCTGTTCCCACCCGCTCCAGCTTCGGCCTCAGGGCTCAACAAGAGAGAGGCAGAAGGGAGAGTCAAGGCCTGTTGTCTCGAGTATAAAGAGACGGGATCAGGCGCAACTTAGAGCCAACTCTTCAACATCTGCACTTACCCTCAGATTCAAAATACATTGTGATCATCTCCTCCTAACAATCCCAATCACTGCCTAACATTCAATCTATCTTTTACCAAGATGCGCTTTCTCACCACCTTGGCTTCAGCCCTTCTTATTGCTATGCCTATGTCTGTGGCAATGGTTGCTGACCTGCGCCCGGCCGGCGAGCCTCGCCACCTCGAGAACCGCTTTGAGGAACATTTCGAGGTTCGCGGCGTCAGCCTGTTCGACTTCAACCTCGACTTGCCTGACATCAACTTGATCAAACTCCACTTGCCCGACATCAACTGGCCCGGGTGGCCCGAGATGTGCGCCAAATTCAAGGTCAAAGGTCGTATTGCATGCCCAGTGCCGCCGCCACTTGTTCCGCCGCCGCCGCCTCCGTTCTGGCCCACCATCTGCGTTGAGTGGGAAGGAGAATTCGAACTGAATTGCAACACGTAAGCAACCTGCCTCTAAATACAAATTTCCTGCCGAGAGGGAGGCGAGTGCCTTTTCTTCAACGCAATGATGTTCCGAGCTTGGCCGGCCCTGCGTCAAGCCAACAATACCAAGATATCTCACGCTGATGGCCAACAAGCAAAACTACAACGACAAAGTCAAAGACGAGCACAACCTCAAGCACAACCTCAAGCACAACTCCAACTATCACCCCGCAACCGGGAGCCTGGTTGTATGCCTGAGACACAGGTGGAGATGTTTCTCCGTGGTTATTGCTCAAAGGCATGATGCATGCTAATGGGCAGTCTTGGCTGAGACGCTTTTGTCGATATTCTTAATATCTATTCGCCTGGCCAAATTGTCTCTTCTATCCCGAGGAGGATTATTTACTTATGCCTTCGACCTGGTCTGCTGTCGGTTAGGGTAAGCTAGCAAGTGGAATCAGAAATTGTTCAAGTGCTATATATTAGATAAGTTGCTTTTTATAAAGCGATTAAAACTCGTCTTCGTCTTCCTGCCCTCCTAGAAGTTGTCGCGCCATAAATAGCTACTAAGGCTAGATAAGGTAGGTCCCTAGCTAAGGCAATTAAGAAGAAAGATTATTTCCTATCTACTAGATATATATATTATTATATGTCTACTGTTTGGTAGCCTCAGCGAAGCAGGCGGCGCAGCGTTTAGCATAAGCACTACTAATCTTCTTTATAGAAACATCAAGCCTTAGCTACAGCAGGACATACCATGAATATCAGTTTCAAAGTAAAACATTCTACTTCACAGGCTTTAAGACGATCAGCAGGCAAAAGAAGTACACCACCAGTCTGTAGTCCATTCAGACAAATCCGGATGTTACCCGCCGCGTCTCGGATATCTGACAGCAGCACCCAAGGCAAAGGGAGCTTGCCCCTCGCCGCTCAGCAGGAACAGCTCACGCAAACACGCAAACAAGGCCCTGTCCGGCATCTCAGCTCTGCAACCTCTTTACAGCGCGTCCCACTCCTTTCCCAGAAGTGTCTTTCGGTCAATCAGTGGTACTAGAAACCTTAGTGGTGGTTATTGGCAGGTAAACAGCGCTGGCGGGTTTGGATTCACTTGATGCCGCTGCTGCCATTTTCTGCACATCAGAATCGTTTTTGTAGGTCAAGCGACCCCCTACGTGAGGTACGAAGGTCAGGGGTGGCCGACTTGCAGGCCCCCCTAGTAAGGGAAATTCCGCTTCTGTTGTGTTTGGCGAGCTCAACGAACGCCTAGCTCAACAGCCTGACATACTCGTCTAACAATATGCTGCCTGAGATGTCACCTTGCGGTCGAGTTTGATCACACCTTACCGGTGAGGTATAGGCTCTTGAGATGACGGCGGAAGCCTCCCAGGCAGATGCCCTGGACAAACTCCCAGACAGGGAGAGCTTGGAGTTACATCGACGTGATTGGTGCGGAAGAATTTCTTGAAGTGGTAGCCGGAGGAGTTGAAGGCTAGCGAGTTGCAAGAGAGACGGAGATTTCTGATATCGCCGAGTGTGAGAAACTCGACGATACACTCAGCCACTGACCCCGGGCAGCCCTCAAGACAGGCGTCAGGAGGCATATGGCGAAGATGTGATGATGTCTGTGGATGCGCTGGTGGAGGTTTAGCTAGAAGCCAGAAGAGACTGGCGTGGTTGTGCGGTGGCCTGCGCTGAAACTGGTATCGGAAAAATAGGCTGATAGATATTAGTCAGCCTCCGCTAACCTAAATCTCCTATAATCCTCGGTGAAATCGAAAAAAAAAACACATACCTCACTTCTACATCCTTTAGCATCTTCCTCCGCGTTCTAACCGTCGATCGACGTCCAGACTAAACGGTAGTAAAAATGCCAAGGGGTGCTTGTGACTCATGCAGGCAACGGAAAATCAAGGTATGGCAAGCCTCTCCATCGGACCCGACAACTACCCATGCTGAGACTCAATGCAGTGTGACCAGTCTTCACCGATATGCTCGCCGTGTCGCTTGTCCGGTCTTCTGTGTACATACTGCAGACCGCGTCGGAAACGAGGCCCCAAGCCCAGAAACCGACCAACGGAGGTCATCACACCCGACGAGGGGGCCGGACTTCCCACTTCCAGCGAATTTGCGCCGCAAGCCATCTCGGGTTTTTCTGGTTCCAGTCTTGGAATTACCCCGGAGGCACACGTTGAGCCAGGGGTCATTGTCAATCCAAGCCCACTCACTATCTGTCATGATAATCTTGTTTCGCACTTTGCAAGGGAAGGACTCACAGCCGACCAGTCTGTTGGGTATTGCATCGACCTCTACATGCAATTTGTCTTCCCGCTGATGCCAATTATCTGCGAGTCTACTTTCCGTTCCCGAGCGTCACTGGACCTCCCTCCTTTCGCAAACGAAGCACTATCACCCCTCTCGACGCTGACGCCGGATATGATCGCCGCCATCCGGAATTACTCTCTGACCGCGTCTCTCTGCGCCATGATCGCGCACCTCAGACCATGTATGGTGTACCCTGAAGATGACACTATAGGTTCCTTATTTTTAGCTTCGTCTCAGGCAATGTTTCATCCTTATACCGGCTATGACATCTCGTATCCAACATCGGATTCGCTTGTGATCCGTATCTTTCAAGCATCCTGCTATCAAATGATGGGGAACTCTGCACTGGCATGGCATACCATGGATGAGGCCATTCGCTTAGCTGAGCAGATGCGCCTCTACGACGAGAACTCGTATGATGGCTTTGACCCTATCGAAGCTAAGCTGTGCCGCAATGCATTCTGGTTCCTGTTCTCAGTCAGCCGGTCAGCCTCTTTGATGAATGGGAGAAAGCAAGCTCTGGCAGAGTTTCATATGCGAGGCCTCCTCACTACTAAATTCTGTCCAGACGACAGCCCGCCACTTCTCGACCAACGTCGACCTGAGAACAAGGATCGGTTTGAAGACAATCTCGTGACTGGTTTCCAACAGCGCCATGATGTGTGGAGGCTTGGGTTCAGTCTTCTCTATGACTTGGATCTGTTTCTGGCTTCGAGTTTCCGGACTACCGGACACACAGAGCTAAATGACGCTCAGAATAAAAGTCTGATCGAATCGTACTTGAAATTTTCAAGTGTTCTCGACGACTTGCCAAGTCACCTTCAGTCGCCCATGATGGTTTGTGATGCTGATAGTGAGTGCGAGAAGCACCAAAGACGGGCTTTCTGGATTCAGCGCGCGAACATTATGCTCTCGTATCATTATCTCCGCGTGCTAATTCTGGATCGCTTCGTACCTGCAAAGCTCCTAGGTGTGGTTGGATTAAATGACGATCAAATATCGATAGACTCGAGAAAAGTTGAGATTGCTCACGAAGTATTGGTTTTGGTCTCAAGTGTCCCTCTGGACACGCTTAGAGCTAATGGAGAGCCGTTTGTAGGTCATTCTGTCTTTTGCAAGGTTGCCAAGGTAGAGAGTGTGTTTGCTGACGTGCTGTAGGCCGAGAAGCTCCGCTACGTTTGTGCGGCGCTGCTTGAAATAACGCAAAGGAACGACTCGGGTCATATCCTAATGCGGACTAGGAAACACCTTGATGCATTACTGGACTATCTATCGAAACTTGAGTCGCGGGTATCTGATACGTTGATGGAGCAATATCAGCGACTTTGTAATAGGAATTGAGACTCTGTCCAGAACACTTGCCCTTACACACCTCCAAACGTCTGTGCCCCAAACTGCTTCTTGGATTCGTGTCCTCGGTTGTGATGTGGAACGTGGAGTGACCAGGCCAAGATTCAAGCTAAGCATGGTCGAGCGGAGCATCTGCCCAAAAAGGGAATATCTCGGTTTATTTAATTTCGCCGGGGAAAAACAGTCCGGCAGCCCCAGACCGAGTCCGGCAGTAATAAATGGATCATTGGATTTCGCCGAGACTTGCATTAGTTTGTCCGCAGCCTGGAACTTGTGGACCTCTTGTCTCCAATGTCTATTAGACTGGACTGTCAAGTCAGCCAGAAAGAGATATTTAAGATGGTCTACGAGCTGTGCTCTTCAACCCGTTCTCCTATCAGTTTATACGCCAAGCAACTTCGCTCAACAAAGCCTGAACAAGTGAACTAAATATGGCAGCTAAAATTCGAGTCGCTATCGCAGGCGCGTCCGGTGTGACCGGCTCTTCTATCGCGAACGCACTCCTGGAAGATCCTGGCAAATTCGTATGTTGGCTCTTTTCCGCTCTATTTCTCCCTTCTTTCACACGGCTCCTCGGATTATTAACAATAACGTAGGAGGTAACGGCTCTAGCTCGGCCAGCATCTACTAGCAAGCTAGAATACGTTAAGCTTGCGGAGCGCGGTGCCATTATCAAGCCGGTCGAACTCAAAGCGGAGTCGGACCCCTTGGTCCAGGCCCTGGCTGGCATGCACGTTGTGATTTCCTCCATGACCTTGATGCAGCTTCAGGAAGAGATGGCCCTCATTGGAGCAGCATATACGGCTGGAGTAGGTCGCTACGTGCCTAGCTGGTTCGGACCCTGCTGCCCACCGCGAGGCGTCATGTTGGCCAGGGAGATGGTAAGATATTGCATGGCGATACTCAACTCGTTTCCTATAGTTTGCATTGGCTAATTAAGGTTCCGAACTAGAAAGAAGACATCCTGGACCATATCAAGCGACTGTACCTTCCGTATACCGCCATTGACGTTGGCTGGTGGTATCAGCTATCCCTGCCGGCCTTGCCTTCTGGGAAATTTGGCATCAAGGCAGAGTTTTCTACCACCAAGATCATTGGCGACGGCAACACGCCCTGGGCATATACGGATAATCGCGATATTGGGAAATATGTTGCCAGAATCATTGCAGACCCGAAGACGTTGAACAAAACGGTTTTCATCTATAGCGAGGTTCATACCCAGAACGAAGTGTGGGCAACTCTTGAGAGGGTCAGCGGAGAGTCTGTTCCGCGGAAATATGTATGCACTTTCTCCATATCCTTAAGACCTTCGGACTAATTGTCATTCGATAGGTATCGAAGGAGGAATTGCTCAAGATCATCGCGGAGGGCCAAGCAGAGATCGCCAAGAACAATATGGATCCGGGGATCATGTTGAGTCTGGGCATGGCACAGTACCAATACCTATTGGGCATTCGAGGCGATGACACGCCAGAGCATGCAAGATACTTGGGATATCTCGACGTGAAGGAGCTCTATCCTGATGTTATTTCCACGCCCTTCGAGAGATATGTCGAAGACAATTTCTACGGCAGAGTCAAGGCTGTTTATTCTAAATAGAGAGCAGTCTCTCTGTCTATTGTGCTATATCCATTGTCTACATAGTACAGTCCCCTCTTAGACTTTAAGAAGCTATGCCTTGAGGAACGAGGGCGACTGATAGGTTGGCGCCCAGGCGCTTAAATGTCCTTGGGCGCCCCTATAGAAGACGCGCTACCATTGGCCTGGAATTTCCTGCCGCACAATAAATTATCTCTACCTTATCTATTACTATTATAACTCTGCCACCTTCAGGTCAGAGGAAACACGATGGCAGGACCTCACGCAAGATCATCCACCCCGAATTATCTCGCCATGTAGGACCCAATGCGTTCCATCTTGCATTTACGGCAAGCCCGCTTCTAGAAGGGCGACGAAACGTCATATTCTGGTGGTGAGATGACGATTGGCTTGCTCAACTAGACATTACTACTCCTGTGTACTTCGAGTAAAGGACCTAGCCATCTCCTCTGGGCGTTGTAGGCGGCGAATACAAGCTTTGGCGCTGGCTGGGGAATAATAGATTTGCGGAAACGCATGTCCAAGAAATTTTGGGCATTAAAGAGCCAAGAGAGGGGCTCTAAGACATCCCTAGTCCCGTTGATATCAGCCGGATTGTATCGGTTTATCTGACCAATCGATGTTGTGTGAAGTGGCAGTACGGCAAAAGTGAGGCCACCTACAGCGGGCTGTCAGAGACATGCTTTGCTCCTCGACGTATGCGGGCGGCCAACACGGTCCAACAAAGTGTAGGAAACCCCTCGTACGGATGAAGGCATGAGACAAGTGACAGTGCCCGTAATTGTGGTATTAAATTGGGCGTGATGGTTCTAGATTACCCCGAACTCTCAATGTGGCTCATGCTCCTCGACAACAAGGGCAACTAGTAAATCACATGGCGGGAAATTTCAGAGTCCAGGGAGGTGTTTGAAGTGGTGCTAAAGATTGAGACAGACTAGTCAGTTCTGGTCAATAACAGCTGCCTTGTGGTTTGTTACAGGATTTGATTGCGTTGCGGGCTTATGTACACATTTATGAGAAAGAAATCTGCCAACCTTGATAAAGGCTCAGATGATTGTTACATGATCAATTTTCCCAGGGATCTTATCCCCCTTCATGAAAAGCCTGAGGCCACTCCTGGTAGATGGTGGACTTGTATTCGAAGTACTAGGTAGGTGCCTGCGGCACCTTGCAACACAACCAGTCACCAAGCCGTATGTTAGAAATGGCCCAAACATTTGTGGAAGATGCCCTCCCGCCGGATTCTCGATTTAACATATGGTTCTGTCCCTGAATTAATTTAGTCGCAACTTTCATCTAGCCTCAAGTGCAGTAAAGGAACAATCAATACCACATAAACGAGACTCGCTCCTTTGCAGGTCATTTCTCATGCCCTCAACAGGTACCAACGCAGGGCTACACAAGAGCGACAAAAACATAATTTCACCAATAATATCCCTGATCCCCGCACAAAGTCCATCGAGCACTCACGGGGACCCCGTCCACAGAGACTACTGCAAGGCAGCGTAGTTTGAACGATCCACGGATCTATGCAATCCCCCGACCCTCAAACTCACTCCGCCGCGCTCCGCTCTCCCCTTTCTTCAGATAGTTCAGATAGTTATATCCACCTTGACCGTAACACTGCCACCATGCAGCGACAAGCCGTCAGGTGCCAACATCCTGGCGTACCTGGGCCATCAGGATATCTACCACGAACTTGAGCTTCACCTGTCCCTTCTTTCTAGTGTCCTCGATAGCCTTTCCAAAGGTGTCCCACACATGCAGGTACTTGGCGTCGTCGCGGTTATTCGATCGCGCCGCGTTCAGGCTGATGCTGTTGAGTGCCAGCTTCATCCGCTTGTGCGCGTGCTCCCGCATGAGGGCCAGATCGGCCTCGTCATGGAGCGCAATGCAGTCGAGGACCAGGGCGGCCAGGCCGGACGCCAGCGCCGTGGCGAGCGAGCTGCCCGACTCGCAGACGCTTCGCAGGCGGCTGTCGAAGAGCTCATCGTTGATCTGGACGTCAAGGTCCGTTCCGGGAAGGATGTAGTCAACCTCGTTGGTGCCGTTCCAGCGCCAGGCCTGGCCTGAGATGGTGGCTGTGCCTATGAGAAACGAGTTGTCGCGGTTACAGCGGGCTGGGTACTGTCCCGTGTCACGGGGTCCTTGGTCACTGACGGAGCAGAAGATGAGGGTGCCATTCTCGACGGCACGGTTGATGGCTCCCACTAGCTTCTGGATCGTCCCTGGGTCGGTGGTCTGACTGATGGTCCAGCTCATGGAGATGAGGTGAACGTTGTGATCGACCGCCCAGTTGATGGCCTTGTCCACCGTAAGTCAGTTTAGCAGGCCTTTTTTGCTATCCGGTATCGAGGAAAGGGCATCAAAAGAGCTGGCACTTTAGCCAAACCCAGGAAACGGCTTACACGTACCTTGACTGCAGACTCAGCGGTTATGCTCATCGTGTTACGACCCGTCCGTTGCTCGTTTAGCTTCGCCACATACAGCCTGAGGTTGGGGCATATCTTCCGTATAAGCATCGCCATTATGGTACCGTGGCCCTTTGTCGACTTAAAATACGAGTTATAGTCTTGATTCGTTCGCTCGCTAAAGGTTTGGCCTGCTTCGATGACACTGCTCAGCTCTCCATTAAGCCCGTCGACTCCGTCGTCGATGAGCGCGACCTTGATTCTTGGTGGTTTCTTCTCGTCGGGCATTTCTTTCCGATAATCCCGAATGAATTCTGCGAATCTCTCCATGCATTTAATCCACTCTTGCCTAAGTCGGCCGGTGTGGTCAGTCTCCGTGCTTGCTTTGCGTCAAATGTAAGGGGATGTCGAGGACACAAAAACGCACTTCTCTGCTTCCGCCTTCTTGTCATTCTCATTGTCGGCATTGGACTTGACTGATTTGCCGTCGTTTCCGACGATGATCCACCTGACCTTGATCTGGTGATTGGGGCATGTCGGGCCGTCCCCGGCCAGGACCTTTTTGTGCTGAACGTGACACCATCGTCTTCTCTGCTCCAGCAATCTTTTCTTGAAGCGGTTCGCCTGAGCTGCTGTTCTTGACAGCGACTCCAGTCCCTGGAGAATCTTGACGCTTAGAACCTCGAGCTACCGCGTCCATTTTGTTAGACAGTTGTCTCTCTACCTGCCATGCCGCATGGGAGAGATGGGGAATGTGCTCACATGTTCCAGTTTGGCCAGGCCATCCGGTGCCATCCAGCTTCCGAGTACGGCGTTGTTTCCGCTGCAGTTCAGTGTGAGATCTCTAACGGCCGGTGCCGCTTTCCTGATGGTAAAGGGACAGATGTCGGGCTTGTTCCAGTCCAGGATCTCCACGCCCATCCCCTTGAGACACCACCTGATGCTCTGGTCGCTGTGGGGTCTATTTCGCCGGTCCTGGACGGAAACGCGGATGATCTTGTTGACGCCTTGTTCCCGTAGCCACTGAAAGATCCAGCAATAGTCTATGCGGCCAGGGCAGTCGGGTGGCTCGTCAAGGTTGTCAGAGTCGTCAAACTCCATGTCGTCCGGCTCGTCATATTGGGCGAATGGCTGCATGTGGCCGGCCGACGAGGCCGACCCTCCAGGTTCATGGGACTCGGCAGTTTGCCGGACTCGTGTGAAACTTGACGCTTGACGGCGGGTTTCGTAGGCCTCATCCGTCTGGTCTACGGGTGGCTCTGCGGAGGCGCCGCTAACCGGTGATCGTTTTGCGAGGATTTTGGTCGCTAGGTGGTCTTCTGTGGGATGAACGGTAAGATCAGGGATCACAACCGACTTCAGCACCATCTCTAGGGATATGTGTGATGATAGGTTGTTGAGATCGTCCGCCCTGATCTCTTCGTAGCCGACAAGATCAAAGGCAAACTCGCGACGATCCGTCGTACCGCCGTACAGAATTTTCCGCGTCTCGTGCCTATCCATGTCGAGGCGCAGACAGTTCAACTTGAGCATGGCTTCGATTTTGCGGGCCACCTTTTTTTTCTTCTCGGTGAATGCGGGCGAGTCCCTCGACTGGTAGTGGTACTGGAGGGGCGTCAAGCCTTTGTCGTTTTCGAGCTGTATCGCGTCCTCGAGTGCCTCAAGCAGGACCCCCACGACCTTGTGCTGGCCACGTTGGCATGCTTGGATGTCGACTGCGAGGTGAAGAGGCGTGTTTCCCTCCATCCCTTTGAGATTTTCTTTGGGATCGTCGACCAGCTCAAGGAGTAGTTTCATGAGATCTGCGTCTGGAGAGCCTCGCTGCGCCGCGATATGAAGACAGCTAAGGCGGTTGATGGACAGATCCAAGAGGGCCTTTTTCGGGTTTTCGAGTTTCCCACAGATGAACCGAATCAAGGGTTGGTGGTTGTTTCGGGTGGCGATATGCAGGATCGTTTCCTTTTGTTCATTGTCTTGCCAGCTCGGGAAGTCGTTGCAGCCAGGGCTTTCGAGAAGAAGCTCGATAAGAGGCTCAACCTTTTTAAAGGTCTGATCCGCTGCGATGCTCGTGAGCTTTCGAGGCAGCCATATACACTGCTTGTCTAGTTTCTCGAGCCTCTTGCCGTATGTCTGGGCGAGCTGCTCCTTCGTTTCGGCCGTGGGGCTGGTCTTGATTTTCTGCAGGATCTGGTCGAATTCCGATTCTAGAGTCTTAATTGTATCGCTGGTCGCGGATTCTTCATCAGGGGTGTCTACGGAATCATCATCGTCGTCGTCGTCCAAGTCATAGTCACTGCCCCAAGACAAGGGCATGATCGCGCTACTCATGTAGTGTTGAGCGTGGTGATAATGAAACTTGATTGTGCTTCTCCGAGGAGGCAGAGGCTAAGAAATAAACCAAGACGGGCTCACTGGGAGCCATAGTGCCCGCCCGCCGCTTGCCGGCTTATGTGCAGTAGACTACCTACAGTACTTGCTCGTCAAGAGGCTGGTCTTGCGCAACCACATCAAGCAGGGGTAACCTCCCACATCAGCCACGGCGTCAAGCACCCTGGTTCGGGCCCCACCAGAACGCAGTCGCAAGTACTATGGAGAATGCCGTCGAGTGTTGAGAGCTGCCCATAGGCAACATGCAACACAGAGCAAGTGTGTCGGGGACCAGAATCCAGCGCCATAATGCGGTAGCAATACTAATAAATACGTCCGCCTCGACCTCATTTATCGTCCGCTATTCTACGTTCGGCACCCCAAAGCAACTCCCCGTAGGCATTACGCACTGCGGTCGCAACCAACATGGACAGGTCGGGAAACTTCCAAAATCAGAGCTTTCGTCTCGAACTGAATCCCGATGGCGATGGCGGTGCATACCATATCAGGAACGAAGATGGCGAGATAAACCGGCCAAACATTGTCGACCGAGGGGATAGCCTTGTGGTGCAGGCGAACCTGATCGCCGTCCTTCACAGCAGCTTGACGGACAAGGCCAGTCCCAAGGGAGCGCCAGCCACGCTCATCATCACTGATTTCCGGTTCCTGCCGAGCAAGGCACGACGCTTCACCTGGTCCAAGATTACGTATCGCTTCGACGGGTTGAGCCCGAAGCTTCAAGTTGGCAGGAAGGGCGGGGCTGGGCCAGCGGTGGTCAGCATCGCGCCCGAGGGCCACTTCTCCCTCCACCCTGGCAAGGTGGGCGTTGAAAAGGGCTGGAAGGCTGAGGCGGCACTGGAGGCTCCCGTTGGTCCCGTCAGCCCTGGCCTGACGTTCGGATGGGACCTCAAGAAGAGCTACGACACCCAGGACCAGGTTTCCCTCTCAGGAGTCGCGAGGTTGACGGGGCGAGATTCTGGACCAAAAAACACGGCGGTATGGGAGCTGGCGGAAAACGAGACCACCAGCAGCGGGGTTCCCACGCGCCTCCGCACCGCCATCGTCCTCAAGCACAAGGTGCTCGAGGCGAAGACCAAGTTCCAGGCCACTGTCAAGATAGAGGTGGATGCCGATTTCAAGTCCAAGGCGGGACTCGCCATCAAGCGCCTGTTTGGGACGACGCCAAAGGATGACCCAATCATCTTTGACCCAGAGGTATCGATGGCGAGCGACGGTCTGGTTTTACACCCCGAGAACCTAGCCAAAGAGGAACTTTCCCGTCATTACCTTGTCGAGACGAGCACTAGGTTGGGAGAGGACGGAAAGCCAGTGGCGGGAGAGAGCAGTGCCCAGGAAGAGGAGCCACAGGACGAGTAGGAAAGCCCGCTGATAGGTACTCCGTAGTGCATATCAGTATAGAAGATGACGTGTCACGTATATGAAGGGTGGCAGCTGATGTATGGCCGTGGAGTCTTGAAATGATACAAACTTGGCGTCCTTCCCGTCTTCAGCCAAACCAGAAGTCGAACTTCAGCCGACCCTCCATGCCAGACTCAGCTCATGCATCACTCCCCTGCTGTCACTGCAAGATCCTCTCAGCCCTCGGCCTTGGAGGGTGATGATTGGCGATAGCCCTGCCACGTCTCGCACACCAGCAGCTATGTACTGCCCCAAGCTGCAGGCTGTCATTCCATCACACCCCGCTAGGGAAATGAGCAGTCATCTCCCACCCCGAGAGTCAAACGCTGTAGCTTCCTCGGCGACAAACCCAAAACCCGAAACTGGAGGTCACGTAGAGCTGCACCTCGTTGCCTCACCGTTGGACTATTACACAGTTGCTTTATCGAGCTCACCCTCAAGATCCACCACGCGCGCCAGGCAAGTGAACCAGCAACAGCCCGGGACGGAAGATTTCACGGGAATGGACTACACTGATGACCTCGAAATGTATGGAGACGACGTCAAATTCGAATCGGACAGTGACGCGGACATCGAACGCGACCAGGTCCACGAGGATCGTGAAATCACTGGTCGGCAGCTCGAACTGATCCAAGATATCAAGTCCGGAAAGGTCAACTTGGACTCAGACCCCGAGGGATTCCTGGATCGCTACAAAGGCGTCTTTGCGGGAGGCGAGCACGGGACACTAATTCACGCGGTCCTCCAAACGTGCAACCCCAAGTCCATGGACCCCTTCAATGGACTGTTCGGATTGCTGGGCTCCAGGTATCCGATGCTGCTGGAGACAAGAAATCGACGAGGAGAGACAGCCTTGCACCTTGCGATCCAGGAAAAGATAGGCTCCGTCGTCGTCTTCCTCTGCAAAAACGCTCCGCCCGATGCCGCGGCAAGGGCTCTCGGGTGTCGCGGCCAGAGCAAAGGGAACTGTTTGCATGCCGCCATCCAACGGGGACTGAAGGCCCGCGTAGTCCTTCGTCTCATTTCGATGTGCGAGGAAGCTTCCCTTGTCGACGTGGATGACGACGGCTTCACGCCGTTGCATCTTGCGGTCCACTTTGCTCGGTGTCGGATACCGGGGAACGATCAAGTAGTGGAGAGTCTCATAGCACGCTGCCCAGAAGCCGCTTACATTCTCACCAAAAACGCCCTTTCACCCTTCCGGTTCCATCTCCAGACGCGGGAAGCCTACCTTGCAAGACCCCACGCCCGGACGGCTCATCAACCCTCCAAGGCGACCAAAGGAAATCCAGAGGGCCCTTTGAGAAAAAACAGAGAAGAAGACTTTCCACGGCTCAGAAGATTGTCTGATGGTCCAAAGCTTGAGAGTGGGACTCTCAACAGCAGTGAGATGAAAAGGGACCCAGAGTTGAAAACTACGTCTGATAAGCCAGTAGACCATACGGTGGATGGCCGTATGGAGGCTTCCGAGAGAATCCAGGACATTCTCAAGCTATTGTATCTACGGAATCGGTCGCCATCGGAGTGTCTCAGGCTTCTTTACGCGGGGACTGGAACGGAAAGTACGTTTTGGGCAAAATCTAGCCGAGAACTCGACTAGAAGCAGGCCTACCTACTAATATGAGATACTAGGCAAGGAGATAACTTTCGACCTTCGTGGTGCATCCAAAGTCACATCAGCCTTCCTATCGAAACTTGAAAGAATCATTCGCCTGGAGTCGATCCTTAGCTATGTGCAGCTGCCTCCCAGCTGCCTCTCGCCCACGTCGGAAAGCGAGGAGCTCAATAAGAAGCAGTTCCATCAGGAAAGAGGAGTTGAGGACGCGAGAATGATCTTTGGCTGGCTTCGCCATCAGAACGTCAGAAAAATCATAAGGGTGATGGTATTTGACGACCCCAACAAGCCCCACAGTGAGGAGGCCATCGATGCTGCACTCAGGGGGTTCGACGTGGAGGAACTGGACTGGAGAAAGAAGGACATGTGCAGCGAAACCATTCTCTATGCTGCTCCCAACGTACAGACTCTCCATCTGTACTGGAGCGGGAGCAACCCAGTTCTGCGTGCGTGGTCGGCATCAGATGGCTTGGCCGGGCTTCGCAAGGTATGTCTCTTGCAAGAACACGCCCCAATCCTCCTGAGTGGTTTCATTGCGTACGACACTAACAAGTGAGTTTTTGCAGCTGAAGAAAGTTATTCTCAACATCTCACAGGTGCGTGCGGTTCCATATGGGTTCTGATCTTGAGGCCAAGCCCAAGGCACATCGCTGAAACGGGACTGGACCGCGTCGTTAGGGTCTCGAGACACGATCAAAGGCCCAAGAGAACGTCAGGATCTTTGTGGAGAGGCTGAATAATTCCATGGCCCAAGCACGAGACATGACGTCCAGTGACAACGAGCCGGCTCAGATCCACTGCCGTTTCGACGACGACGTTGCCAAAGGGAGCTACACCACCACCATGTTGCTAAAAGACCCAGTGTATGGACGCGATACGACGCACTGCAACGTCTTCCCCTTACTCTACATTTGTGGACACTAACGAATGATTTCTTCCTAGGGAATCGTGGGTGTCACAACTCTTAAGGCTAGGCGAATTCCTGTCCGAGGTGTCATGTCGTCGCAATGAGGCAGTATCCAAGGTCAGGGTATGCCTGATAGACGACGGCATCGACGCTGCCGCGGACTTCCAAGAGACGTATGGGCAGCTTGCAGGGGGAGCCTCTTTCACCTCCTCGGGCATGACGGGCCAGGTCTCTCCCTGGTACATCTCCATGGAGGACCACGGGACAGACATGGCGCGAGTCCTGCAGCGCTGTGCACCGACAATGACGGAGCTATACGTCGCCAAGGTCGACGCAGCTGACGGGGAGTTCCCTCAGGTCCAAGTCAACGACGTAGGTTTTACGCTTTTCCCCTGCAGCTTGCCGTTCGCTTCTCCGTGTTAAGGATGAAACACTCACTACGAGCGCACCAGGCACTCGCGTGGTCACTGGAACTCGGCGTCGACATCATATGCATAGGCCGGCCGGTCCATGTCAGCGACAGCAGTTCGCTGGAGAAGAATGAGCTCGATAGGGAAACAACAGATATCCTCAGAAGGCTGTCCAGGCTCCGGGTGTTGGTGATCTGCACCGGCACCGGAGGCCCGGGGTCGAGCCGAGATTCGTTAATAAAAGGGCTCTGGGAAGACACCCTGCGATTTTATCCCTGGACTGCCGTCGCCGCCACCGACGGCCGAGCCCCAGGTGGCAACAGCGCCTTCCTTATTCCCACTGACGGTCTTCCCCCAGGCAAGGACGATGGATGGGCCAAAGATATCCTTGTCGACGAGTCACTGGCGGTGGCGCTCGGATGCTCCCTCGGCACCCTTTTGTTTTTCATCGCTCGCTTATCCACCAATAAGTACCAGCCATCTCCCCAAGGCATTATACGGGCGCTACAAGCGCTGGTAGGAAGAACCGACGGGCGGGATATCGGCAACTTGTCCAACTTGTCCTACTTGACAAAAGGCATCACGGATTTGACGGACAGATCAGACAGCGGTGAACTTGAACGGGCCATGGATATAGTGGATATAATGGCCCGGAATCTTTTCGGAGACAGAGGCGAGTAATCTATAAAGAGGATACTAATATCTAGCCTAGTGTCAACTATTTCGCCATCCCGCTACATTCTAAAGCCGCTGTGTCGCCGCTCTAGAGCAATCAACCGTTTGATAAATGCAGCTGTCCACGTGCACTCAGACGACAATGCGCATATTAGTACTTTGCTTGTTTGGTCGGGCGGCTCGGGCAATATGCTCTGAGACGCTGACTATGTTACTATATACACTATAATAAGAGAGAGCTGCGTACATGCCCATAGCATAGCTATCTAACACGCTGGAATAGTTCTTAGTCTTATTATAAATTATAGTCTAGTTCTATTTATTACTAGTAAGGTTAGGCTAGCTAAGAAAAGTCTAGATTAAAAGTTAAGTATATTATTTAAGAGTAGTATAACTAAGATAAGAGTTAATATAATAATAAATTCTTTTAAGCTTATTTAATTATATTATTATATTAAATTTAAATAAAATAATAAAATAATAAAATAATAAAATAATAAAATAATAAAATA
>JABFFE010000904.1:0-50566 GCA_013623625.1 Fusarium setosum | reverse complement strand
ACCGCCTTGTTGTCATGGGAAAGCGTGAGGGTGCGCATACAATTGGCATGATTTTCATTATGCGGGATTATTTCGACTCCAATTGATGTCATACTCTGCATCCCTTTTCAGCTCCTCCATTCTCCCCGACAGCTTCAGCTCTGGGAGCTTCAGGAGCTGTCGTGGGCCTTAATACACACCCCAGCCTTATAGGACCGATTGACATCCATGGGCGCTGCGCCCGTCCGTCTTGAGATATCATGGTCTAACCACGTCATGAAAAGCCTCCCAGGCCTAGGTCAACCATGAAGCAGTCCTCCTCGGGCGTATCCTCGGACCGCGGTGCTCCCATGGCGTGCCGTACATTGACGTCTTCCCCAGACTATTCGCGGCTGAAGTCGGCTAGCCCTTGAATCATCGTTGGATGCTACCACCGCCTGGTCGGGTCGGGTGTTTTTGGGATCAAGGCTAGCTGGCCCATGTTTCTCTTCGGCCCTAGATCCATAACCTGCCAACCGTTTCTCTTGCTCCTGTCTTGTTTTCCGACATCCCAGACTGGCGGATGCGTTATCCGGCGAGCCCGGCCAGTCGGACTCTGGGTTCCAGGTTGGTCGAATTTGCGGGGGAATTGACTGCGATGAGGTGGCCGTTGGGCATCGCATCCGCATCCCATCCTTACGGGCATCCGGGGCTGAGGTGCCATGTTGCCGTCGTTATTTCGACTGCAGGCATCACTTTTTGGAGTTGCGAGATTTGCAGATCATTGACGCAGAGTTGAACCATTAAAGGCACACGCTTTCAAGCGGCCAAAGACGTGCCCCTGCTGTCGCGTGAGCATTACACGATAATGCTTACTTAGTCTTGCACGGACACCCTCGACCTTCTCTTTCTATGCTTAGTCTAAGACATCTAACGTCTTTTCTACCTTAGCCTTGGCCCGACTAACAAGTACATGCGAGAAAGAAAAAAAAATAAAGGAATATTCTAAAGTGCCTCACCCACAACGCTCCATTCGAATAGCTGCATCTCGGGCCACGTACTCCACACCCTCTTCATTTCATCTGGGGAGGACCGTTCCAGCCATGGCGTTGAGTCTGGCCGAGTTGCTTGTGACTGCAACGGCGGCTCTCTGGAGCGGCTGGTTAGTGCTTGGAAACCGCCAGCCCTGCAAGCGCTGGTGTGTTTGATGTTGGCCTTGTTGAAGATCTGCACGGGCTTCATGTCACTTCGGGCGCGTTGCAAGCCTTCGGGCCGGTATGGTGGATGTTGTTAGTCTAGGTCGCTATTTTACGCGGATGTCAGCTTCGGCATTGTGGCCGAAGTGAAGGCAGACGTCGATTCGACGAGGGAGCTTGTCTAATTATGGCAGGGGGAATGTCTTTTTCCGTATCTGGGCTTGGCTTATCTGCAGAACGTGTACAACTAGAAAACATTGGTTTCGGTGAGTGGCTCACATGTCCTCGCCCAATACTTTTGCTAACTTCAGATCTTGAATAGGGAAATGTACAGGCCCGACAACCAGAACACGCGAGGAGAGCTTGACACAATCGGCCAGGAGTCTACTTCTTGTGAGGAAACCGTACCGGATATTCCACCCTCACTTGGGATCTATTGAACAACAGCTAATAGCTATCAACATGAACCTGTCTATACTCGCTGTCAAGGACATCACCTTCTACCTTCTTCCGTCGAGATACATCACGCCAGCTCCTCAAGCTTGCGAGCTAATGTCACGAAGCCCTCTTCCCCCTCTGTAATCCAGAGATCAACCCATTCCTTGGCCCGCTTATACCTCTCATCATCGTGGCTCCAACTCTCCTCCTCTGGGCGCTCGACGTATATCGTTCTCAGGCCACAGGACCTCGCGCCTTGAAGGTCATTGAGATGGGCCGCTACCATTGCAACCTCGTGCGGTTCGAGGCCCAGCTCGCGTGCTGCGCCGAGATACACAGCGGGGTTTGGTTTGTAGGCTTTGAACTTCTCCGCTGAGAGGATCACCTGGAAGCCCAGGTTGCCAAAGTCGTTCAAGTCGCCAAGCAGAGAGACGTTGCCGTTGGATAGCGTGCTTGTTTTGCGCGTCTTGCCCAACTCTTGAATTCCATCTGGTGAATCAGACCAGGGTGTCAAGCGATGCCACACAAGGCTGAGGGATTCGATCTCGGAGGGCGTGTACAGGCCTGTCAGGTTCCATTTGTCTAGCAGCTCGACGAGGCTGTCGTGATGGTGCTGGTCGATAGTCTTCCACGAGTCTCTCTCTGGGTCAAAGCTCTGGGTGAAGGCGCCATATGAGTTACGCCACTCCTGGGCAAATCGACGCCAGTCATCCTCTTTGAGATTCTCTAGATGGGATTTCAAGGTCTGGGGGATATCGGAGGAGAGCTTGCGGAAGGCTCGCAGGGTGAGTTCCTCGACGACGGAGGAGCGCCAGTCCACGACGGTGCCAAAGACGTCAAAGGTGAGGGCCTTTACTTTGGCGAGTGGCGAGATTGCTCCTGGTGACATTTTGAGTCAAGAATCCTCGGTTGATTCTTTTGTGTAATTCCAGCAGTTCTTTTTTGTGTTGCTTTCCTGGTGAGGCACTTGGTTGAAGTTGATTGCGCAATAAGATGGTTGTAGACGTCACATGATGCTCCACGCCCTGCCAGTGACAACGAAAGGAAAACCACCAAGGAGTGCCTGAGGCTGCGTCCAGAAGCAAGAAGTTATCACGAGAGATTGCAGAGCTGCCTGCAACTAGATAACGGGTGACACAGTGATGCACTCGTTTGGCAGAACCAATACCTTGTCAATCAGCAAGCAATCAATACCGAGGATGTTGGTTACCGGACTCCAGGGTAACCAGGGGCTCAGCTGGGACGACGAACGAAAGATAAACTTGACCTCCATTGCAATTCAGGTTTTCCCATCCATTCCAGGAACATGAATTAACTTTATCATTTCCTTGTATAGGGTTGGGGATATTGGGTTAGTCTCGACGGGAGATTGGCCCTCGACGGGCATCGGGTACGACGGCTCAACCTCGTCATCGGATAACGGCAAGCTGTTCCCTGTTTGGTGGCGTGTAAGCCAAAACACCTCCAATTTCTTTATCGACATCAGACGGGCTGTCACTTGACCAAGCATCAACAAACTCATTCACCGCACCCAAGGCCACACCCACTCAACAGCAAAGTAATAATGGTCTAATTGAAACCTACAGCCTACCTCCAAGCTTCACAACTCACCGGTGCCTCCGCTGCGCGTCGTCAACATGCAAAAACCACAGGATCACTTCACTGGCCGTCACTATGACGCAGACCACAGCACCGGCCCGCTCAAGGCCCTGAACCCCACGAAGCGGTACATGGTCGCCGAGAAGAGGTCAATTGACGTGCCCGACGCCGGGAGAGGCGAGACATCCGCGAGTGGCCAAGCTCCCAGGGTTGCCTACGTCTGGAGAAGCCGGGACAACAGAAAGGGACGACACGCGCTGGCCGTCGATGTCGACCCTCAGCAGCACGAAGCGACCAAGAGCCCGAAGCTGACAAACACCTGGCACCAGACCCTGCGTGGGATTGCCAAGATGGCACTGAGATACCCGGTCTGGGACGTGTCCTACGACGTCGCCGTCATCTTCACTATAGGTATTTATTTTGGTCAAATCTATTGGACGCTCTGCTGTGGCCGCAATGTTTCTAACTACCTGACAAAAAAAAAGGATCGATAATCTGGGTCGTCAATGGGTTCTTCTCCTGGCTGCCTGTCGAGGACCCTTCGACAGAGTTCCCCGGCGAAACAGGCTGGGCGAGCGGACTGACAGCCCTCGTCGGAGCCACCGTCTTTGAGGTGGGCTCGGTGCTGCTCATGCTCGAGGCCGTCAACGAGAACCGCTCGGATTGCTTTGGATGGGCCGTGGAAGAGACGCTGGATGGCGTCCTCCATCTCAACCCTGCCCACGAATGCAGGCACTCACACGCCCAGAAGCGGACTTTCGTCGGAGTCAAGTCTGTCACCCAGGACCAAGTCGAAGACGGACGCGGGGAACTGTCACAAAATCCTCGTACGTGGTCATGGTGGCCGACGTGGTACGAGCTGAGGACGCACTACTTTCGAGAAATCGGCTTCCTCGCCTGCTCCTCGCAAATGTTTGGAGCCACGGTGTTCTGGATTTCGGGCTTCACAGCGTTGCCGCCTATCTTGAACCACCTCTCCACGCCGGCCCTGAACGGCGTCTTTTGGCTGCCCCAGGTCGTCGGCGGCACGGGCTTCATCGTCTCGAGCACCCTGTTCATGCTTGAGGTCCAGCCTCGCTGGTACATCCCCGCGCCAGGCGTCCTCGGATGGCACATTGGCCTGTGGAACTTGATAGGGGCCATCGGATTCACTCTCTGCGGGGCCTTGGGCTTCGGCATGGCCCAGCCGGGTGTCGAGTATGCGCTCACGCTGTCGACTTTTATAGGCTCGTGGGCGTTCTTGGTGAGTTCCTTGATAACTTCCTGCGGTGGTGCAGCAGCAGCACAGACTGACTCGAGTTTTGTTAGATTGGAAGTGTTGTACAGTGGTTCGAGAGCCTGAACAAGTATCCCATATGGGTGGATGAGAAGGTCCGGCGCTTTGAGCGGCAATCCGACTGAACCCGGTAGGCCTTTGTCGCCATGAGCGGCAAGTGAGCCCGGGCTGCTTTAGCTTCCTTCGTCACCCTAGCTCATCTCACGATCTTTGCTCACTCATATTTGACATGTAGACGGAAGCCGCCCGAGTGGTACTTCCATCTCGTCTGGATAGACATGCATACGGACCGGCGTGGGCCCCAAGGCCGCGGCCGCAGACGAGGTCGCATGCTGCATTGCCACGCAACAAGTAGACGCGTCCGGTATTGCTGCTCCGCAAGCGCCTGGTGCCATCTTGTGGAGGACGGCAGATGGGATGATCTGATACACCGCAGATCCTGTGGGATGTTTTTTAGCAGTCCGCCATGCTGTCGACGATAACCTCACTGAGGGAACAGTTCCCTGAAACGTGGAGAACTGAAGCGTGGCCGAGTGAGATTTTCTCTCACTCCACTTGTCACTGTCTCAGATGACTGCTGCTGCAAAAAAAAGAAATACTGCGCCATCCGGCGTCCTGTGGCTTTCTGGAGGCTCGTTCGGCAACGTCACGACGGGCTGCTGTGGGACAGAGATCGACTGTGCATATGTACGCCGTGACAGTTGAAAGAGCTAGGCCGCCTCACACCGTTGCTCTGTGGAGCATTTGAGAAGAAAGCAAGAATCTTCAGCATGGCTTGTGTCTCAGATTTGGGCCACTTGCTCCTCAGGTGGCTTTGTGGTCTTGATATCTGCTACTGCATGCAGTGAGCCGGGGTTATGGGGACTCTAGAGCAGGCTGTCAATTTTTGACCTTGAATACTGAGCAAACGTCTACTATCGATCAACATCATAGTCGAAATATTCTAGTAGAAAAAGGCCTAATGGGGTTCCGGGCTATGTAGTTACGCAACAGCATCCCAAGCACATCTCTAGGGGAAAGTAACAGAAGCTGGATAACGTCAGTCAAGGCCTCCCAGTTGGCTACAAGAATAACCATCAAGCTGGGATCGGGATTGGCAATTCAGGATATTCGAAAAGCCCTCTGCTTCCTTTTTGATTATCGTACCGCCACCGGCATAGCATGCTGTGTGGGCGTCCTGTGGGTTGACACGCCATTGGCGCAGCAAGACAGAAAGGCCGCCTGATATCCGCATATTTGTCCGGTAACCCGCGTGTAACAAATGAAACCGCTTCAATGTTTGCTTTTTGTTGTTTCTGTTAGCCCCTCGTCAACTATAACGTCCATGTTGTTCTACCATATCCAGATCCATGCTAGTTGTCAGGTGAAGAGCCCGACATTGACTGACACGTGCTCCTAAGAAGCTCAAGTACGAACATAGTATAGCCAGCCCATGAGTCGCAGCAAATAAAACCTAGGCAATCAGACACGAGGGCACTTTCGATGTGCTAGCAGCTGTTGGATGGGGCACCAGAATCCTTCGCAGGTAGCCCGGAACCTTCCTCTTCCTCCGTTGCTTTTTCGACACGCAACTTGCATGTTTCACATACTACTAGTTGTGAAAATGAGAGGGTCTAGGTTGGGAGAGTAGTGGAGCAGCTTGACTTGACAGGTCGAACGACATCCCTCCCAGACAGGCAACTCTCGTCGAAGTGCCTCGAGGGAAGCCCGGAAGGCCTGTGGGGCATGCTGTTTCAAGGAAACAGAAACAAGTTGAAACGGCACAAGACATGGGTTACGACCGACAGCGTAAACCTTCTCCTTTTCACAAAGGTAGTCACCACGAAATGTCGGCCAAAGTATCTATGATCCGTCAATTGAAGCCGCACGTTTCATGTGGCAGCGAGAACAAGCATCGAGCATTAGCATCGAGCATGGGCCACGACGAGATGTACGGACACGAACCATCCCAGCGGTGCCGATGAACCCTTGGGCTTGTGCTTGTCTAAGACGGGAGACGGCGAGGACGGTCGGAGGAATCTCTCGGGCGCTGGGGCGTCACATCGTGTCTTTCCAGCCAGAGGGAAGCGAGCGAGACCAACGACGCGATATCCATCCATGTCGATACATCAAGTGGAGCTCAGAGCAAACAGGGCAGAGCACATCGACCGCGGCCGCCGGTCTCATGAGAGCAATCGCTTTTGGCGGCTGACATCGACCAGGATACGATTGCATTATGGGTCCCAAGCCAACTGAGAATTGCTTCTTCGTCGAGGTCAACACGGGCCGCGCCTCAACTAGTGAACGGCGGATGGGGCAAGTTTTGATGAAGGTGGTGCTTTTTGAGGAGCGGGAACCAGGGAACCAGTTGGGGCCAATTTCCTACTACGCGTTTGGGGCGTCAACAACGCCACGAGATACGCCCTGTTTGCAATCAGAATCAGACGCTGGCGGAATGGGAACGAAAGAGGGGGAAAATCCTCCCAGACGTAATGGTTCGTGCTCCGACTGGCCGCACGTATCTGTTCCCGAGCCCGGCGGCGACGGGTGGCTTGCGTTGGTGAGCAAGTGAGCGAGGCGGCGGCCGAAAGACGGTCGGAACAAGACGTTCGGCAGTTTTCAGCATCGTTGATCTTTGCCGTGACTGAGATCGCTTGATTCTTAGGCTTCAATGCCCATCGCCAGCCGGGAAATGTTGACGCCTGAATGATACGAGCGACGGAATCAGTATCCGAACGGGTAAACGAGAGGCAAGTGATATAGTTGGAAGCATGCATATGACTTGCATTATCAGAACTCATTTTCTTGGGACAAGGAGACTCACAAATTCATCATGATTGCTAACGGTTTGATCCCGGCTTGGGGCAATCTTGCTTTGAGAGAGCTGACAATCAAACTGAATCCAGGGCAAGTGGAGCATAAGCAAGGGCTTGAGCAGCGGCCATCTGGGGTACAGCTCCGGCGAGAGACTTGTGTGCGGATGCAGGATGTGCCATTGCCGTGCATTCGCTTCTTTCGATGGGCCTGTTGTTGATGCCCGGGGTGGACGGGGTCCCTCTTGTATAGCCACTGTGATTGTGATAGATAGAGTGATTGGCATCAGCAGTATGCTCTCCTTGCTCCTTGAGCGAATTTTCAACACGAGTTGCTAAACGCAGTGCAATTATCGTAGCAACTCTTCGGTGATACCGGCTTCGGTTGAGATGGACCCTGGTTGATGTTGACGGTGACGTTGAACCCTGGCCTTGCCTTCGCCTTGCTGCTGACTACCGCATGTCTTTTGACAGCTTCGCCGGCTGAGAAGGAACCGAGACACGGACGATCCATCATACGTACGTGGTAGCACCCCCGAGATCAGAGGCCGTACTGCCCCTGGATGAAGTGGTACGTGCATTGCTTGCCCAGCCAGCTAGATTCTCCAAGTACCAGATTGTTGGACGTGGCGTCGGCCTTGTTTTAGAGCCTTCGGAAACTCCCCAGCCGTGTTGATGCATTGGGAAAAGAGTGCCCTGAGCTAGGAATCCACTGGTGTCTCATTTTAGGATGGCAATTGACTGTTTATGCTTCAACTGCTTTCCCAATAATTGCCGGCATATCTCACGCCATGTTGTGCGTTGAAAAAGCCGTTGGAGTAATGGCTCCATCAGAGCACAAGAGGGCGGAGAAGCAGGGAACTTCCATGCTCCACGCGGCATGTGTCTGGGCCTTGTGTGATGACGGTGATTGCTCTCGAGGATCAACGACTCCAGTGTCAATGTTCTGGGCTTCGTTCGAGGGCCTCTAGGTTCGGTCAAAAGCCCAGGGTCCGGGATTCGACCATGACACTCAAGGAGAGGATCAACAGCGAGGAAATTGCAGCACAGGAGCGTGGACCTCCTATTCGATCACTCGAGGTGAGGCCAGGACTATCCCTGGAACAATGCAGGGCCGATATTGAGGCGCTACAGGGGATCCCGGGGGTTGCATTAGCTTTCCCGGGGAGGGCTTTTTAGCTCCTCAAGCGCGTGGGCGTGCTTAAGAGGTCGCGCAGAGCTGACTGATGCTTTGGCTGCTTCTTGTGAGGGGTCTTTTTGAAGAAGAGAGATGAGGCTGTTCACCAACGGGCCTTCTCAAATTGCCTTGCGCGCTTCCATGAGGCCGGTTTTGTCTAAGCCTCAGGCACCACTTTCAAGTTTGGTACACCTCGGAAGGACCCTCCAGGTCGTCGCTTTCCTCTTTGGACGGCCACTAAATTAACGTTGTTTCAACATCCACCTTCTGCATCTTCGTAACTTCAGCACAATCACCAACAAATCACTATTCTCTCTTTTCGCGGTGCTTGCCGGGACCCATTCCGACTGCCCAGGATGTTCAAAGGGAATTGCAACCAACAGTAGCCTGACCCTGGCCTGCCCCGTCACTTTCACATTTAGCTACTCCCTAGCTAGCCAAAGACGAGTTTCTTTTGGGCTAGCTAGGCCAGACCAGGCTAGACCCCTCGTCGGACGAATCGAATCGAGAGAGGCGTCGACTCGGTTGCAAGACGACGGGAGAAGAGAACAGATGGAGCAGTGTCAGCGACGAGAAAGGAAATCAACCAATCCATACGGATACAGAGCCGACTTAAGACTTTGATCAAGGATCGTTGGTTGGCATAGCTCTATGCACTCTGCCGGCCAGGCTTGAACCGTGTGTTTGGGGTATGAGACAGCACCGTATCCAACCGTCTGTCTCCTTTCGACTAACATCAGACAGCAGTCTCCTTTTCAGCACGCCCACTCCGTGTTGTCATTACCACAGAGCCTCCCATCTCCGTGACCGTCACCCTCCATCTCCCATCATCAGCCAGGTGAGCAAGCCTCGTCGACCCTTAATCAAAGGAAGCCAGGCCCGTCCTCTCGGGCCTCCGGCCTCGCTCCACCTCCCGCCGCCTAGCACACCCGCCTTTCCCCTTTCTGCTCCGAATCCACAAGCCCCCCATGCCATCGTCGTAACCCCATGTTGGGTTGTCTTGTCCCCAGCTGCGAGAGAGGTGCGGTACGTACCTGTTGCACTCTCGCTCGCCGCTGTCAACTGAGCTCTCATCTGCAAGGCTTTGCTTAGGCTCTGGCGTGGTTGAGGCCCTCACAGGTGAACGCCTCAAGGCCAAGTGGGTACTTAACAGGGTCCTGGCCTTTTGCGCCCGCGTGTGCTCCGATCACTTTTTGGCACTTGAGGGACAACCCGCGTCACTGCTACCTTTGGACCCTCGAGATTCTTGATTGTCCTTTGGACGCCTCTCCTCCTTTTCATCCTCTCACCCTCGCCTCTCCTTGTGTTGTTTTATCTTGGCCCTGGATTGGTGCTATAGCCGGTGCTGGTACTGGCCTTTGATGCTCCTCCGGCTCTCCCGCTTTGGACTTCGTCTACTCGCCGACCCCACGACTCGTTGCGTTCCACTTCATCGTCCGTCCATTTTACAGTTCCATCCGAGGCCATGACACTCTGCTTTCGCGCTTCCGAGTGAGTGACGAAGGTGGATTGGCGACCTTCTCCTGAGTTTCTTACCTACATAGCTTATTGTAAGTTGAGCCGGGCCGTCCCGTGGACCGTGATATCAACGGCGCGAGTCCGAAACCTCCTCTTCTCCCCTTGTCTTTGCTTCCTCTCCTTGCGATCTACACGATCTTCCCGCTCGCGTTGCGACACCGATCAACTCACACTCTCCATCCTCGATGTTACTGACCATATCATGGTACAGCATGCGAATTGTTCATATTTGAGCTAGAACGACGTCGACGACGACCTCAAGCTTTCCCTTCTGTGACGCCTGAAGAAAAGACGTCTTCTGAGCTCGCATCCGGTGTCAGGACCTCCGGACTGCGCTTATACCATCACCACCTCCACTACTCAGCTCGCCACCACGCATTGGCCTTGTCCTCGCCCCTTCCGATCGACGGTAGCTTAGGCACGACCAATTCGTCAAGTGCATTGACTTGGCAGTGGGCTTGACGTTGGCGTGGGATCTTTGTGCTATCTATAAAATATCTTTCTTCCTCAAGGTCCGTGGCGATCCCAACACCTTAGCATCTGGGCGGCGCGGCAAAGTCATGTTTCCATATCGTCGCTTCGATGCTGACTTGATGATTTACGCAGCAGGTTACGTTTTGTTTTCAGTTTAGGCTCACTTTGACTCTTTGTGCTCGGGTTCATCGATGTAAGTTGCCAGACTGGATATCCCCTAACCTTCGACTCCTCAACTTGCTTTTGCAGACGGCTGACATTGGGCGGGAATAGACAGAAGGCTCTTTCATTCAACGGCCCAGTGAGATTATTGTCTTGCCCTTTGAGACTCGGTGTCAAGTGCACAGGTTTGCACTGGTGGATCAACGACTGCGGCCGTTACTGTAGGCTCTGGACTGGGCCTGTGACTTGCCAGCCTCTTTCATGCACGAGGGTCAATCGATGATCCAGCATCAGTTACTCTACGCTGGCATCCCGTGAGACTGCCTTGACATCTTCATCATGGGCGTGTGGGAAACAGATGATGAGTATCTGAGCGGCCCGGCCGCTACATCGCTGCCGACGCCTCAGGATACGCCCTACCGCACCCCTTCACGGACATCAAGAAGGTCGCGACGTTCAGCTACACCGCCAGGCAAGAGCACATCGCCTCCGCCCTTGCCAAATGACAAGGGCTCCCAGAGATCATCCCGAGATGTTGCTATAGACGAGACAATTAGTATTTTGGACCCTCGACGATTCACCCCTACTTTACACGCCAATTTAGTATCTGAGATACTGGCTCTACGTAGAGACCAGGAGGAGAAGCTTAAACAAATCGAGACACTTGAGACATCACTTCACACGACAAGGGAGGAGAGGGAAACATTGAAGCACAATCTCACCGAGACTGGTAAGGAGAGCAGGTCACTGAAGCGACAACTATCTCTCCTGGAGGGCGGCACCTCTTCTGCCCTGGGTGAATTAGCTCGCGAAAGAGATGACGCTGTTGAATCAGTGGCCGATGCTAGAAAACGCCTTGAAACTGCGCAGAAAAAGATCCGAACTCAAGAGGAGGATTCGCAAAGAGTCCATGAACTCTGGGCTAAGGATAAAGACAGCTGGGAGGATGAGAGACGCAAGTTCGAGCGCCGGATTCATGTCGCAGAAAGCCGCCTAAAGACTATCCTCGACGAAGTTGCCGCGTATCAACAGGCTCAGTTGAACAATACTCAGAATGGCGCGAACGGGGGAGCTGCTGCTGGCCATGAGAGCGAGGTGGAGGAGAGCGGCCGCGAAAACGATGCAGCCAGCGTAAGGACGATGAGCATGACGAACAGCATCCGATACTCTTTGCTAAGTGGGCCTGGGATGGCGAAGCCTAACGGCAACTCGCTTGCTGACGAACTCAACTTCGACGATGACGATGACCAGAGTGACCTTGACGGCCGTGAGAGTGCCCTATCGAACCACGCGCCGTCTTTCCATGCACGCAATCTTAGTCGCGAAAGCGCTATGAACCGGTTTCATGCTCGGAACCAGAGCCTGGAAAGCATCAAGCGACCGGGGAGTGTGGCTCGTGGCAGACTCTTCATGAACCAGTCAGTACTGGAGGCTCTGGAGGGCGAGGATGGCGAAGACGAGGAAGCTCCCCCTCCTCCCCCCAAAGTTTCGTATACCGACACAGGAATCCAATATTCGCCACCTCCCTCTCCCAAACTGCCTCCTGCGAAGCCTACTACACCAGAGCCACCTATCCGTGCCAAGTCACCGGAGGTTGAATGCTCGCCGCGAGGGGATGGTGAGATCGAAGCAAACCAGCGCCGAAAGCGGGTTCACATCAACCGCCCACTCAGCATCGAGCCTCCAGCTTCTAGACGACTGATGGTCTCAAGTTCGGCTCAGACAATGGAGGAGCCCTTGACGCCCCCCAAGACGCCCTTGTCACCTACTCGACCGCCACCACCACCACCGCCGGTAGTGAAGCCTCCCGTGGAAAAGAAGCCTGAGATGGTCACAACTTCGACACAGACTGATGCACCACCCACTCGCACCTCCACCCCTGTTCCTCCTCCCTCTCCTCCCCCCCTGGCCATTCCAAGCATCAGCGTTCACCCTCCTACAAGTCGCCCTAACACACCCCGTGAGCCACGGTTGCCGCAATACTTCAAGGATTTCGGTTGCCAAGTCAATCTCTCCTCGCCAGTCTCCACGACTGAGGCCGGAGTCCAGACGGAAGGCATCCAAACTGACAAGCGACTTGCGTTGCTTCCTGCTCATCTTCAGCCCTCTGCCATCTCCTCACGCCCTACTTCTCCCAACCCAACTCCTGCCAACGAGTCAGCCAAGAGTTTCACCCCTGTTCCTGGAAACGTTCCGCCACGAAACCCTCGTCGTTTGACAACTAAGCGAAGCCTGAGTGATTTGCCCTCATCGCCAGTCTCCGTCCCCGACGACGATACGCTTCATGATGCTTATCCTGGGAACAACGACGACGGCCCCCTCTCCAGCCAAAAAGCCCCTGTTCGGAGGCCGCACCGATTTAGTAGCCTTTTCGCTGGCTTCGATGGTGGAAGCTCTGATGAAGCGGATGACTTTGGTGACGTCGAGATGAGCGATTCAGAGTATCGAACAGCCTTGTCTGCGCCACGACCCAAGTCTGTCACAAGTCGTCCTGGTAAGCGTAGCTCAACGGGCACGACCGGTACCAACGGTACTATCCCAACATCCCCTGAGCAAATTACCATGCGGCAAGGGCCCCGCGTCGCCGCAGAGCTTCACCCCGCCTTCTCTCCGACCGAAAAAGATGGGTTCGGTAGAATGTCCTCGGGCAAACATAGCAGAGCATATGAGAAGGGCCCGACTGCCATGTCGTCCAACCGCGCCAGCGTGATGCGAAAGGCCGCCATGATTCAGAATGGTATTGCCAGCCACCAAGGTCGCTCAAGGAGCCCAAGTTTGCCTGAATCGAAGAACCCACCACCATTCCCTATTCCGACAAGAGCCAGCTCAAGGAAACTCCCGTTTAGCTCCAGCGCTCCTAGTGATGGGCAGAGAAGCCCGACTAGAGGAGAAACGTTCCAACGCCGAGGATCCGGCCGCGTTTACAGGGCGAACAGCATCAGGAAGGTTCGCTCTGCTGCTGCACTGCCGCGCAACCAGCGATACCGCAGACAGGGTAGCCGTTCTCCTCCACCGCTATCTCCGTCTACGGAAGCTCCCGAGAGTCCAAGCCTTCCTCCGTTGCCAAGGAACGACATTACAACTCCTCGCACTCGAGCCCGCCACAGCGGTCAATATAGGCATCAGCACAAGCTTTCTACAAACACAGATAATACTGTCAATACTTTCAACACTTATAACACTTACAATACCGGCAATACTCAAAATACGGCTAGCACCGACCCGCCTTTCATGCCGAGTAGCGCTCAGAGCACTGGCGTAGTTGATGCCATTGCACAGACGATGGTTGGTGAGTGGATGTTCAAGTACGTCCGCAGGAGGAAGTCGTTCGGTGTACCCGAGGGCAACGGCAAGGATGACAGCGGCAACGATCGTCACAAGCGATGGGTCTGGCTCGCACCATACGAAAGAGCCATTCTCTGGAGCAGCAAGCAGCCGTCCTCCGGTAGTGCCTTGATGGGCAAGACCGGCCGAAAGCGTAAGTTGCTCCCCATCAATCTCTCGATACCCGAATCCCTGACGAAATCAGTGACAATCCAATCCGTGCTCGACGTCAAGGACGACAACCCGCCGCCAAAGGGAGTGGCTTCAGTCTTCAACCGATCAATCCTCATCCTGACGCCGCAGAGAGCTCTAAAGTTCACGGCAGAGTCTGCTGAGCGACACTATATCTGGTTGACAGCCCTGTCTTTCCTGGCGCATTCATCTCAAGCGGTGCCTGAAATCGTCTCAGCACCACCCCCAATCCAGCAAACGCCATTGCCTGACTTTGAAGCACCTCGGCCGAAGATGAAGCGAGGGGGCATCAGGGACTCGATTCGACTCGCCAAGGGCCGCACGGCAGCCCCTAAGCCTGGTCCGCCCAGTATCCCTAGCATCCCAAGCATCCCTAGTGCGCCCTCATCGCAAATGGGCGATGTAACGAGCTTCCCGATAGCTGAGTCTGTCGGTGGCTTCTCAAGCACCCACTCTCGGGACGACTCGAGAGACGCTGCAGAGCCTCCATTCATCCCACGCTTCCATGAACGAAACCAGGCTATGGTGCATGGGCGTAAGCGAAGCAACACAGGTGGACACGTACCGCCACCACTCTCCTTCCGAGGCTTTTCTGGACCTGTTGCAGGCGTTGGTCACCATCAAGCAACCAACAGTACAGCTGGCAACAGCACAGGAACTGCAGGCTCTTCGGACATCTACCAATCCCAGGCATCGAGCGCAGGGACGTGGAATATGAGCCAGAGCCAGACAGCTTCACAGCGAACATCAGAGGCGTCGTCCCGACCGAGCAACTTCTTTGATGCTATTGGTACTGTTCGAATGGAGGCCTTCATCAGTCCTCTGGCATTTTCACAGTTCAGCGACTATCCGGATGAGCAGGATGAGTTTCGCCATTCGCTCCGGAGACGCAGCAAGGAGCTCCGGAGGCGACAGAGTCGGAGCCGACATCGGGACAGCTACAATTCTCGTAGTACCCGAGGAGGTCACGATGATTACTACCACGGGAGTAGGACGGCCGGAGAGGAGGACTACTTCCGCGACGACCCCTTCAAGGGATTCTAGCATTTAACCTGTTCTACACAAAAGCCATGACGGCCGCGATCATTTCCATTTCTTTGATTCGATTTCTATTTGGAAAGCACGTTGGATAGTGACAAGCCACAATGGACATTATACCCTTTTTTGTATATTTACTTTGGGATTGGTTTTTGGAAGACTTGGGTTTGGAACAACCCAGTCAACACTCGCTATAGGCGTGGAGTTTTGGAGTCTGTCTTATTTCGATCAACATCAAAATGATCTGAAAAGTAGTATCGGATACATAGGTCTACGTTGGGAGAAAGGCTCGACAAGGTTAGTTCGAGGTTGGGTAGGTTATCTGGTGGCGGAGGATGCTTGTTGTGATAGTCCAGCACAAGCCGGAGAAATTCTTGAAAAGACACAAGGTCATTCATTCATTCATTGACCGCGACTTTCCAGTTTATTGGACAAGATCCTTTCACGTATATATATTCTATACCTAAGTTTATCTTAGATAGCTAGTAAATACAACAATGAAGCCAAGGGCGATGCCTTTATCGGTGCCCCACTACTCATGCCCGACGAAATTTCCCACTACCCCGCGATTTTATAGCTCTTCAAGCTTCGTCTCTTGTTCAGTCGAGTCTTTTACCTCCGCTGTCTTCACTCGCCTTCACTCGTTCCTTGACATATGACTCGACAACCTATACGTCGTCAACCTTAGGTCTTTACTGTTCCTCCCCCATCGGGCGCTATTCCTCGATTGCTACTCGACTCCGCCCCCGCCATAATGGAGACCTCCGGGCCCTCGGAAACCCTCGAGCAGATCCAGGCGCGACATCGCCGTGAGCTCAAGGACCTGCAAGGTCGCATAACGGGCAAGAAGAAGAATGCAACGAAAAAGACGCGAAAGGGCGTCAACGACGAGTGTGCGGAGATGGAGCGCAGAATGCGCGAACAGCATGCCGTCGAACTGGCCGCTCTGAATCCTTCGAACCCGGACGAAGACGAGGTGGAGGAAGAAGCGGATGCTGCAGAGGATAAGCCAGAGGAGGATAAGCTCGCCACCGAGACTGCAAAGCTCAGCGTGTCGGAGCCGGCGCCGGCGACTCAGCAGCAGCAGCAGCAGCCAGGGAAGAAGCGCAACCGCCAAAAGGAACGACTTGCTCGCCGTGCTGCTGAGCAGGAGGCTGCCGCGCAACGTGCCGAGGAGGAGGCAGCAAACATGACGGATCACCGGGCTAAGGAGAGCGAGTACATGAAGACGACGTTTGAAAAGTACGGCCTAGTGCAGAAGGACATTCAGCCCGATGGTCACTGCCTCTTCTCGGCGGTTGCAGACCAGCTGGACCAGCATGATATTCCCCTCGGGGCGAGCGACGGACAGAAGGAGCCAGCCTACAAGACGGTACGCCGAGCGGCGACAGCCTACATGTTGGAGCATGGGGATGATTTCGCGCCGTTTCTGGAGGAGGACCTTGAGGACTACACTCGCAAGATGCGAGACACTGCTGAGTGGGGTGGCCAGCTGGAACTCATGGCGCTGGCACGGCAGTACAAGGCCGAGATTCGAGTAGTCCAGGACGGGCGTCTCGAGCGTATCGGCGAAGACGAGGGCACGGCGTCGGGCAAGACGCTGTGGCTGGCATACTACAGGCACGGCTACGGCTTGGGAGAGCACTACAACTCTCTCCGGAAAGCACCATGACGGGAGCGAGAACAAAGAACATCACTTTTTCTGTGTACAACAACGACAAATCATGTAGGGTGGTTGTTTGGTATCGAGTCATAAAAGAAGGGGGCGGTCGCAATCGTTGGGCTATCGACTCCATACCGAGATGAAGTCGAGAACAGCACCGTCTTCGCCGGTGCCGGCCTTGTGCGTCCGGGGCGGCTTGATAAGACTGAGCCGATGCAGGGCGTCGGCCCAAGGTTTCGGGCTGGGGTCATCACGGACGGTGCCGTCGTCTTTGTATGCGATCTCCTCGCCGGGGGCTGATAAGAGGGCCTCGTAGAGCTCTGGGGAGACGCCCCATGGGGGCCCTTCAGCCGACATGGGTTTTGTCGAAGGCCACTCGAGGCAGACAAGTCGGCCATCCTGGGCCAGCAGCTCCGTCATGCGCTTGGCCCACTGCGGCCTTGCTTCGCGAGGCAGAGCGCAGAGAAACTGCAGAGTTAGTCGGCTTGCTTCAAGAGAAGTAGTCATCCAGGATCTGGTGGGCTGTGGTATTACCGTATAATCGTATATGAGATCAAACTTGCCCTCGGTGCCAATGTCCTTGGCCCAGTCCTGACTGAAGAAGTCTCCCGTCACCCAGTGAATTCTGCCCTTGTCCAATCCGTCAATTGCCCTGTATAGACCCTCGGCCTCTGCCTCTTTCTGGTTTTTTAGAGCCTCTTCCTTTGCGGTGGCACTATAGTCGAGTCCCCACACGTCGTAGCCCCATGAGCTCAGAAGTAAAACATCATGACCACGGCCGCAACCGGGAACAAGGGCCGTCTTCTTGCGGACGGCGCCAGCAGAGTCTCGGAGGAGCTGACCGCGGTGGTCGTGATGTTGAGAGGGAGGCACAAGGTCGGGACGCTGGGCAAGCAGGTCGTGCAGGGCTATTGAGGCGGTGCCGCGATCCCAAGGCGTGTGAGCATCCCGCCAGAGGCCGTCCCAGCGGGAACTGTGGTCCGAGAAGGGTACGGAGGCGAAGCGAGCCTCGAGAGTAGCCATTGGCGACCCAAGGAAGTGGTATGTCGTGATATTGAATCAGGAAGAAGCAAAGATATTGCAAGTACGGAGCTCTGGCTTGAGGAGCTGGCGGGGGATCTAGTGTCTGAAAGAAGAGGGGTGAGGAGCTCGGGTCGGCCGATGGATGAGATCGGATGGTGGGGTATGATGAAGCTGGACGATGACGGAATGGGTCGTCGTTTGCGGGTGGGGGAGAGGAAACTAGATTGATCTGGCAAGGTGAGTTATGATGATGTAGAGAACGGGCAAGTCTGAATTGGCTGTGTGAATTTGCAACGTTTGAATGATATACGATGAAGAGATGTAGTCAAAGAGGCCAAGGTCAAGCTGAAGGAAAATGAGGGAAATCAGGGAATTGTTCTGTGGTCGCGTGCTTAGACGAGGTGCTTCGGAAGGAAGGCGAAACTCGGTCGCGGACACGCGGGAGCGCCTGCCTGCTCTAGCTCACACGCTAGCGTGTCGAGTCCGTGAGGTTTGGGAAGGAAGTGCCGAGTCCACCCCATTTGCGGACTTTGATTTACAGAGACGGGCGGGATCCGACATCATGTAACTGCCTCTGTAACCTTGGTGGATCATTTATCAATGGCTGCTTCCTTTGGATAACTAACTGTCTGACAACGGCGGATTGTGGGGGAAGTTGCTTTTTGCATCATGATGCGCTATGCAGGCCTGTGCATAATAACTGAGGTGGTGGCTTATGCGCCGAGTTACAGTCAACATGATGAAACAAAGACTTCGGATGTCTTTGATCGTTAGCCACCTTTATGTATGTTTGAGAATCGATGAGGTTGGCTACGTCTCGAGCCGCATCTGCTGTGTAATGAGACACCACTTCGCCGCGTGCTTGTGCTACACGCCTTGGTCATTGACGTGACCTGGAATGACATGGGCAATTACACTCTGTGACTATCAAAACACAACTACTTAGTACATCGAACCTAACCATCAACTATCGCCGTCCTTGGAAACTGGAGCCGTTTTCTGATCATGACCTTCGCCTCGATAAGCCTCCTGGAAATCATTGCGAAAGTCGTCGTACATTTGTCGCATCATGTCCCCCAGAGCATCCCAATCATGTGGCTCATCCTTCCTTTCGGACCTGGCGCCCTTCACAAGGTCGGTAAAAAACCTAACAAACCCTGGGTTTGCAGCTTCCCCGTCAACCCCAGGCTCTGGTGTGGTTTCTCGTGGTCGGGCCATGAAATTTCTCGCACGATCTGTGCCTTTGGCGATGAACTGTTGGGCACGCTTGGCCAAATTTCCAGCATTTGCGCCCGGTGATTTCTTTTTTGGTTGGTCCAATCCGTCCTTGTTTCCAAGAGCCTCCTCGCCAGACCCTTCGACTTCCACCGTAGTGACTGTAACCTGCGCCGTGGCTGTGACAACAGGCTCGGTAGCTTCCTTGGTATCTGCGTTAACCGTGTTCTGCTCCTTGTCATGGCCCATGATAGGCCTGAGACGGCCTGTCGAAGAGTCACGCATCTTATTGACATAATTTTCGGCAGCCGACGACAACTTCATCTTGCCATCTCGCATTTCGTACCCGGGTAACCGAACCAGTTCCTCCATGTTTGTGACCGCTTGGAGAACCTTATCCCTCGGAGTTCGAAACCATTCTGTATGGCCATGTCCACACGTATGACACTTGATGATGGGCAGATTGTCATGTCGAAGATAAACTTTGACAAGCCTCTCGGCCTTGTAAGCACCTGCGAATCGCCCTTTGGTGGTCTCGTAAATGACCTTGGTGTTGTTCTTGTAGCAGTTGCGAGACTGGTTTAATCTCTCCTGCGCAGTCGTCCTTGTCCATCCAACCTTGAAAAGACCATCATGCTGGGTATGTTCCAAGACATATACGATTCCTACCTCGAGTTGTTGTGGGGTGAGATAGGTGTAGAGCTCTCGGAACATTGGCGAATCATCTCGTTTTGAACCCTTGCGCTCCAAGGCTTTGATGCTATTGTCGATTATTCCCAACTCGCATTGAGCGAGATCATCACCATCGATTTGGTCCGCGCTGCTCGCGCTGTTCTTGACGATGGTCATAGTCGCCTCTGTAGTGACCACGGTAGCCTTTGGGGTTTCCGATCCAGAGGCGATAGAGATAGTAGAAATCCTCTCCACGGTAGCCCTAGTCGTTTCGGAACTGACTCTTGTCTCGATAGGCTCTGGACTGTCTGTGATTCTCAGGGCCGAGATGCCCTCCAGAGGATCTTCTTCCGAGTCAGGGCCCGACTCCTCATCCGACAAGTCAGTTGTGGTTGAGGCCATCCTGGTTGGAGTATCCGGCATGAAGCTCTCTATTGTCTCGGAAAATGGACTCTTCCTCGAGTATTCTGGCGTTTCGTCCGGTGCGAGCGGGCTCGAGAAAGGTGTAATGTCAGTCTGTGAGGGGAACTCAAATAGACTGTCTTGTTCTGGTGTGCCGGGAGGCGAAGGCTCTCTTGAAGAGCATGGGAAGTCTATGATCCGTATCCTCTTCCATTCCTCGAAGCGTTCTAGGGCGTGCTTGAGATGATCTTGGTTGCAGTGAGTCAGCGAGATAAATTGTTCGACCTTGTCGTAGAATTCATCAGTATGCGGGCACTCTGCCATGGATATAAAGTCTCTCCATAGGCATCTGGCCTCCAGTTGCGTTTCTGGTTTGAACGGTCTTTTGCACTTTTGCTTGTTCTGCTTCCTCCCACAGCAATAGTCAAAAACGGGATCTTCAACGGTCGGTAAGAAAATGACAATAGAAGCCAGTTCCTTGACAACTGGACGAGTAGAAATCTCGTTTACGGCCATGTTTGAAACGAAAAGACACAATCAATGTCTAGCTGAATCAACTTGCCGCTGTGGGATCGGAGGAACCTTGAGTTATTAAGTGCGAAGCACGGGTGGCTGGAGCGTAGCGTAGCGGGTTTCAACCGCAAGGATCAAGTCCTGATTAGTCCAGGGGAGGGTATCGCCGAGTATGCAGTTGGTTTTGCGGCACGGCGCGATCCTCCGCTGGTTATGCAGTTGGTTGTGTCCTGCAGACGACACCCTGGTTTCCGGTCCCAGATTTGGAATTGATTCCCCCCCCCCGGCCCCAAGCTGAGCACCAGTCCATTAACGAGACGTGATCAAGATGTCTTAGCGAGCAGCATGGTGTTTCATCTTGAATTGATTGGAACCGGCCTTGATCCTTTCGCCCTCCAATCCTAGAATCCTCGAGGTCAGCTGAAGCCCGTGATGGATGGGTGACCACGGTTCTGAACACCACTATGCCTTAATGAGAAGGTTACAGTCACGGCTATACCGAGTACATAGGAGGAAAAAAGAAAAGAAGAAAATAGGTGGACAAATGACGGCTTGCCCGGTCAACATGGCTAGTAAGCACGTATTGCTGTAGGCTCGTGGGGGGAGTCTCGGAGATCTCGAGAGCGTCGCGGCACTTGTATGATTGGCCATCTATCTCCTTATTGAGAGGGTTCCAACCGTTGGGACCTATCACGATGTTTGGAAGATCAAGAAGCGAGCTGTTGATACTTTGGCAAGTTTGACGAGGTTGGTCAGGCGTGGGAGGAGAGTAAGCCTGGTGGTCCCGTGACTGGCAAGAAAAGTTGACCAACACCTGCACCTTCTGATCAGATCAATGAACAAGGCAAGTGCGGGTCTAAATCTTTCAGCTGCAGTCGCGCTTTTTAACCATTGCCAAATACTGGTATGGATACATTCAGGTTGTTAGGGAATAGGAACTGCCTATTACTATATCCGCTCGCAAACTATACTCCCTGTTGGCTCTGGCCGGCGGAAACATAGGATCAAGAGTCACGATGGACGTTCCCTAGACGTTGCATGACGTAGTAGATTGATAAATCGTACGCAGTACCAAATTAGTGACGTCTCCCCCGTACAAGCAGCCTTCTGTACGTAAACGCAGCATGCGTGGTACAAGGGCAGCCAGCAAAGGCCAAGAACACGATGTAGTTAAGACAGCCTTGACAACCGAGCAGAGACTAATCACAGTGATATATCAGTTCCACTCGACTTGCGTGTATTACTTAAGGTCTATTGCCTAATAATCTTGGCGCTGTCGAATGGCACGATGGAATGACAGCTTAATTGGAATACCCAGTGTTTACATGCATTAACGTGGAGCTGGTCAAGGTGAGACTATAAACAAAACATTGCTTTGTGGTATAACCCGTGGTATATATCCTACTATTATCCATCTATGCCCAACCGTCCCATATCCCGGTGGCACATGTAATAAGTTTTTGGTAAAAAAAAAAAGAGAAGAGACGGGTTTAAATCTCCGATACGAACCCCCCCCATATGCGCCAAAACCCCAGATCGCTGCCACCAAAACAAGAAAAAAAAAACGATTGACAGGTGATAATCACCATGCCGTGGCCTGTCCGAGTTTGCCTTGGGTATGAATATATGCATGTAGCACCGCTGATCGAGTCATTAGAGAAAGCCGAGGATGGCCGTCGGCCAAAGAAGTAAAAAATTGCATCGTCGCTGGTCCCTGGAGCCGGAAAACATCTTTTCGGGATCCAACCCGTCAAGGTTTCCACACTTGGGTTCAAATATCGCGTGTCCGCATCCATAATCCACCCAGTACCAACCGCCCATGAACCCGGCCCTCGTCGGGCGAGACACCGGGGAGGAGACCCACAGGCTGCTTCTCACCAGCCCAGCAATTCGATTCTGTTATGCCGGGAGATGGAATAACCGGGTCCTGATCGAACCACTGGATCCTGCAAATGGAAGAATAGGCGAAGAAGTATTCGACAAGAGCGACAGATCAAGAATGCGAAAAGTCGTGTCGCTGGTGATTGGGTCCAGCCAGAGGCAGCAAGATGCGATAACGAGCAACAGGCCATTGCCGCATTGCCCAGCTGTGAATTTTCCGCCGGATTCGGAGGGGTGGTGGAGGAGGAGCAGAAAACCTGGGGTGGATTCACTCGGCCTCAGCGGACTTGATTGGCCGGGCTGTAGATGGCGATGGTCATGGTTTCTTGCTTAGCTTTGGCGGCGGCTTTCGCGCTCGAGGAGGGGGGAAGCTTTTCTCGGAACGACAACCACTCGACTCGGCTTGACTCGACTCGGTAATTCCTCATCTAGATGCCACACTCTTCAAAGTCGCGCACCATGATGGCCATCTGGGCGCGCTTGGCCGCCTCGGCCACAAGGTTCAAGTCCTTGAGGAAAGCGTCGGTGGAGGGCGCCTTGACCTGGGGAGGAGCCGGCTGAGGGAGCATCTGGACTGCGGGGGACTGCTGAGCGGAGGAAGTGGAGGAGGTCGAGGTCGAGTTGGTGGAAGCGTCCATTATGGAAGATGTTGTATAGTTGTTGTTGATGGTTGACGGACAAATGTGTAAGTGAGGCCAAGTAGATAAGATGGCGCGGCGTCTGAGAGAAGAGACGAGAGGGAGGGGGGAATAGGCAGATGTATATATAGGTAGGTGTGCCTAAAAGTGCGCCAAGGGAGAGTAAACTTAATGGTGTGCTCAAGGTTGACAGATCAAACGTGGCATCCAACTGATGGGGGTGTCAATGTCTCTCGTCTGCTGTTTGCTGTTGCTGCTGCCCTGGATACAGCACCGTACTGGATGCTTATAATGCGTGGGTACGTGGGGTGTGACGACGAGGATGTCGCTCTTCTGTTTAATGTCTAAGGATGGTGTCTCACGCAACCTGAAAGGGAGAGAGCGCTGCCTTGTCTGCGAGGTGACGTTCAATCACGAGTCGGGTCCAAAGTTGGCAGCGTGTCGACGGAAAGAAGGAAACACTTGGAGAGTGGTGACGTTTGATAACCTAAGATCCGAGGCAAGATATGTGTGGGAGGGTGGGACAAATAGTCCGGGCGTGTTAGATAAGTATGCTATGTTCGTACGATGGTGAAATAGATCCGGCAGCGTAGGCTAGGGCGGAGAAGGATTTAGCCTGATGCCAAAACGAGTTGAGTCGCCTTGGGAGGAGACGAGTTCCAAAGCGTGGTGAGACGGAGTCGCCGAGGTGTGGAGGATGAGGGGGTATGAGATGGGAGATGGGTAGATAGGTAGGTATGCTTCAAGTGGAGGATGCCGAGATGCACATGAGGAGAGAAGAGATGAGAAGGGAAGAGGAGAGAGAGATATTTATCATGGCACGACACATGAAGCGAATGAGAGCAACCAGTGCGCCTTCCCTTGGAACCGGGGTCAGGACAGGACCCATCTCCATCTCCATCATCGTCATGTCTTTTTACCCGCAATCAGCATCCTAGTGTCTCTAGATATCGCGCGCCATTGTCTCCTCTGTCCCTCGCCTGCGCTCGGCCTGATGACCGGGCGCTAGGAACTGGGGTTTACTTTCTCGCCTGGGAACATGGGCCGTGGATTGGATCATGGTGGATCTGGGGTGGAAACGTGGGACGCTCGACGAGAAGGGGGGGGGGCATTTGTTCTGGAATTCAGACAAGAGTAACTCCATATAGGACCCTGGGGAAAAAAAAGAAGACGCCCAAAGAGACACGAGGCGTTATCACAAGCCGACGCCCTTGAGTCGAACCTCCGCACCTCACCGACTCCCCGAGGTCTTTTCTCATCTGTTGCTTTTTTGTCTCTGGAACCTCTGTGACAAAACCTTGTCGGCATCTACAAGCGCCCACGAATTACTGGCCCTTGTACCAACACCGTGGGGACTGTACGCGTTTGGAGAAGCCAAGAGGCCAACACGGTTGGTTGGTGGAGAGAGCACGCTAGGGAGTCTAGGGATTTTTTTCAAGAGGGCGAATAATAACGATATGAACCTGGTAATAACAACCAAGTTGGATAAAAAGTTGTCATGTTGATCCTCTCAAGCAAGGGGACTGGCTTGCGTGTTTGAGACATAGATTCAGTCAAAGTCCTGTGTGCCCATTTATCTGCATCGTTACCTCATCCCGCTGCAGTTCATGTATGTACCTAGCCTAGGAAGGATTTTCCCCGTTCCTCGGACCTACAGTGCACACACATCATGAAAATATTGACATTGATGGCCTCATCCCCTCTCCTCTCGCTCGGCGGTATTCGACGGAGAGGAATTTTCCCTATCTCCCTAAGCCATGAAAGCGACAACAAACGAAAAAAAAAGTCATGACTACTACGTAGCCAACATACTTTAACTAGTTAGCTTCCCTTCCCCCCTACCCCATGTCGTGATAAGACAAAAAAGACAGAGGACCCTGCATCCTCCTAGCTCTCTCGGCCCGGGTTCTTTCGGAATCAGCCTCTCTGAGTGGTCCGCTTGTGGGGATCCCGAGCTTTCCCCTTCATTCAAATCATCATTGGATTCCCTTGCGGCTGAGGACACACTGAAGCTTCTTTTTTAGCCTTGCTTTGCTGATAATTTGGCCATTGTTATACCGAGCGGCTGATCGGAGCTAGAATACCGAACTTTTGTTTTGCCTCGGGCCTTTGGTCCGTTCCATATATATAATATTTGCCACACGTCATGCATGGCTCTGACGATCCCCCAGGCACGTCAAAGTCGGCCACCGGGGTAAATAAGCGCCGAAAACCTGAATTCCTCAAATGCCGTGATTGAGCCGTATCCTACCCGAAGAGGAAAGGAATTGGGAACCTTGGTGCTTCGGTGAGCTTGTCTTGGATGACCAGATTTTCCCTACAAAAAACCGTAGGATTGTTCTAGCCAAGAAAAAAAAGGAGAAAGGGGTGTTTCGACAGTGAGACGTGTTTCTGGAATCAAAGCTATCAAGGGTGCAATTCATCTTGCTCACACACGAGTCAACCGAGCTCAACCTCTGCGTTACCCCCGAACAGTAAGTATTGGGCAAGCAAGGTAGACTAAATGTGAAGGCGAAAAGAAACACGACTTCCCAGAGGGAAAAAACCACAACAATGTGCAGCGTCCACTATCGTCAACTTTTCTGTTCACGCCTTCCATGTGCCGCCGTAACCCCCGGACCCGGCACCTTCAATCCGGCTTCCAGTACGTACCCCTCCGATCCGGGGTTTCGCCGCCACCGCGCCGATCCGGCGGGCACCTCAAAGCTTCACCCACCACCGTAAACCACCAAGCACCATAACGTCACAAACATCACCAATCCCCTCCAAACCTCTCACCTCCCGCGATGGCCGCTGCCACCGCCGTCGCCGAAGCGGGCCCCCAATCCAGCCGGTGGTTCACCGTCCCCCGCCCCATCCGCAACCTCTTCGACCTCTTCCCCCTCCAAGTATATGCTCCCGAGGACCTCCCCGTGCGCGCCCCCGCGACGGCACGCCAAAGACCTACGCTATACGTCTTTGTCGACGATGCCGATGCGCTGCTGGGGCGACCGAGCTACAACCCGTCGTGCTTGAAGTGGCAGGTGTGTGTTTGTGTGGTAGGAGCTTTGCAGCAGTTGCTAATGCGACGGGGGGTTAGACAGTCCTAAAAATCGCCCGGGTCGACTTTGACATCGTACCCTCGAATAACCACGCTTCACCCTCCGGCGCATTGCCCTTCCTGCTACCGCCGTCATCATCGTCGCCTTCAAAACCTTCACCCCTCACCGGCGAAAAGATCCATAAATACGCCCGCGAGCACTCGGCCCAAGAGCTCCCCCCCAACGTCTCCTCCCCCCGCCTCGAAGCCTACCAAGCTCTCCTCACACAAAATATCCGTCCAGCATGGGTGCGCCATCCTTCTATAAGCTTTGCTCAACATGAACGGTCGCTAACAGCGCATAGCTCTATGCCCTCTACCTTCTCCCCGCCAACGCCGCTCTTCTTAAAACACTCTACCTCCCCTCCTCGATCCTCCTCTGCACTCCTCTCCACCACACCCTCCACGCCGCAGCGACCGCTGAGATTCTCAAGACGACGCGCCGTGCGACCATCTCGCCATCTCAACTCTTCGCCGACGCCACTGCCGCCCTGCGAGCCTTATCCGCACTGCTTGCCGATGACGAGTGGTTCTTTGGCGCTTCTGGCCCTGGCTTGTTCGATGCCGATGTCTTTGCATACACATATCTTATGGATGGTGATGCTCTTGCGTGGGAAGACAAGTCACTGAGTGGGTGTTTGGAAGGCTTGGATAATTTGAGGAGACATCGGGAGAGGTTGTACGAGCGGTGTTGGGGTACCAAGAGTCTTTGAGTCGACGGAGAGGACGAATCAAGATGGACAGGATATCATCTCCCACGAGCATCACCTGTCCCACCATGGACCAACAGCTATGAGGGGGGGAATTATAGAAATCTGTAAACTATGTATACCAAAACGAAGGATCCGAACATCATCAATAGACAAAAGCGAGCCCGGCATGGCTGGCAACGACCATTGACTCATTTGGCCAAGAAAGGAATGCACAGTTCAACACGAGCGACAGCCCAGGAAGTGATTATCGCTCGTTTCTTGGATACCTAATCTGATCTATGTACTAGGCGCTGTACAACACTCTCCTATCGCAACTTGCTAAATGAGGGGAGTTGAGTTGTCCTTTCTCTTCCTGCGCTTAACCCTCCAAAAGTGTTACCATCACCAGCTTAACCACGTCTATAATAACTTCTCCACAAAAGCTCCAATCATTTCCATGCGAACAAAACGGCAGTACACCCAATGTGCGAAGAATGGAAGTGCGAGATAAGATCATCCGCAAAATATGAAGGAAAGCAGAAGGGGAAAGGGGGCACAGTGCACTGGGCTGTCAACGCTTCCTGACGACCAGGCATAACCCCCTGCAAGCTCACGGTTGATACGAGCGAAGAAGAACGAGGACGATGATGCGATGAGGAAGAACTCCTTGCTGACAATAGCCTTTGAAACGCCGAGGTATGACCCAACCCGACCTATGTGAAGAACTGGTAACACAGACAGATAAATTGCAAGCAGGAAGCGCATTGTGTTTCCTAGACTTGCGTTGACCTGGGAATTCCGTCCCAGGCATTGTCGACAGACACAAACGCTCCCTCACCACCGTCTTGACGAAGATCCTCGAGAAGGACACTAGTTTGAGCATAGAGCTTCTCCAATGCTGCCCGAGATGACTTGCCAAGGGATACTGCTCTCGTGTTAGTGGGCCATAATTCCAAAGGCCTGGGTATTTTACTCACATAGAATAGCAGAGTTGAGCTCCTCCGCAACAGCAACTCGCCCTCTCCTATCCAAAAGGTGGCTGACTTGTGGTTCCTTCAGAGGATTTTGATACGCCACCAGTGCCCAGATCTCGTTCAGCGCCTTACTCACTTCTTTCCGCGGATCGTTGGCGTATTCTTCTTGCAACTTTTGTCCGTACTCTAGCATGCTGCGCTCGAGCTCGGCGAGCTCGGCTGTATTTTCACCTCCATCAGCCTCCCATGCATTATCGTTCCCATTAAGATCGAGATCCATTGTTTGCGGTGCTGCATCAGACGAGTGTCCATTGCTGTGTTTTGAATCGTTGAGCATGTTGAGCTGGGCCGCTTTCCGCACCATCTCGATGAACCTGCGACAGCGTAGCCTGAAGTAGACGTGCTCATTGTCTTGCAGCACATGAGGATAATAAGCGTTGGTGTACTTGAGTGCCCTGTCAATGTCCCCTTCCAGGATGGCTCTCCGTATACCTAAAGCCGCCATTAGATTGTGTGCTCAAGCCGTCAAAGGACGTATTACTCACGCTGTCGGTTGTTTGCATCCTCATCATCTCTAATGTTAACGCCATCCACCGTAACCCCCGGATCGAGACTCAGAGCTTCTTTTTGGACTTTCATATCTTCTGCAAACGCCCTGGCAGTCTCGACATAGCCATCATGCTGAAGAAATTGGAGAACCAGGGCCTGGATGACATCGGTTTCGCTCATTCCTGGCACAAGACTTGATGTGTCGGTGGATTGGATATCCCTTTGCACCCTGTCGCGCTCTTCCTAATAAGATATTAGCCATGCACCAGGCGGCAGGATGGGTTGCACAAGCCTACCCTCATAAGGTCGTCGATGTTGTACACGAAAGGCGTATGTCCGAAATTGGTGCGAATGTACTCGCCAGGTTTCTTCAGACTGATAGCTGGGTACAGCTTGCCCCTCATGACATCTTGGAAAGCCGTCCCTGGAATGTTGTTAGTATAATTATCAGCATGAAGAGCGCGTATTAGACTCACCTATTTTGACACCATTTTTGGTGAAGAAAGCTGTGTTGTCACGGAAGTTGACGCCACATCCAATCACATCACCTGTGTTATATAGAGGACCATAATGCCGCCCGATGTTCTGACCTGTGAAACATCGACCGTCGTCGCCATGATAGCCCCAAGCCTCGGGTTCCCAGCCAACTGGCCTCGATAATGTGGCAGTTTTTGTTGCGAACCCAATACCTATGGTAGCACTGTTCAACTCGTCAGCACGAAAGATGGCCATACCGTACCCGATAATCGGGTTAAAGAAATGGCATAAACACTTACTCGTCTCGCTTAGCAGACAATATCGTCACTTCATAGTAGTACACGCCGCACTGGGGTGGCATGTAATGATCGGCGCGTACTGCACAGGCCTCATGATCTTGGTCGTGCTGGTTCTTGGACCGGATATACTTGACGCTCAGTCCATCGGGTTGAATCTCGATACCACCCCATTGATCGTCTTTACTCCATTTCGCCGGCAGAGGGGCGAGACCATCCTCCTCCTCAAATGCAGGGGGGCGTTCGATAACGGTATGTGACATGCCTCGGTGCGAGCCTGGAGGTAGAGGGTGTTGTAGATTAAAAGTGGCCAGACTCTGGGCGAAGCCGTTGGCAGAAGTGCGGTTCGAGTCTCGGGCTTGAAGCTTTGACTTATGCGCCTCCTCGAGCTTCTGAACATATGTCGAGCCCTGAAGGTAAGATGGGACAAAGAATATGTCTTCCTCGTTCTGAAAGGAGCCGTCGGCGGCCTCTGCTGCCATGAGCATGTTAAAAGCTCGCGAAAAGGAGGGCAGTCCGCCCCTCCAGGCACGGGTGGTAGTCTCAGAACCGAGGCTCTCCATCTTGGTGGGATCTGTCGGCCCCGAGCTCGAGATGGCCAGATCACCAGATGCGTTGAATATCGAGGTTCGGGCGGGATGCGAGTAGAAGTTGGGGATATTGTCGATGGACGGGTTATACGGAGGGGGGAAGCGGGCGTTGCGGGAGGATGGAGATGGCGCGACGGATGACGATGCTGATTCGGGCAAGGCGGAGGAGCTGGAAGCGTTCTGGAAGGGACTTGCCATGTCCACGTAGACGTCGAGCAAGCAGGAGTTATGGCAGCCGGCCACGGTGAATCATAGGTAAGGGCACAGGGGGTTTAGCCGCCCAGCGAGGCCCAGAGAGAGCTCCCGATGCAAGCTTGATGTGGTCGTCTGGGGACGGCTGATGCAGTCGTGGTGGGCACCACAAGGATCGGGAGCACGAGATCGGCGAGGACGAGCTTCGGACGAGAGCCAAACCAAAAAGGAGAGAGACGGGGCCTCTGGTCTGTGGCAGCCAAGTAGGGAGGAGCAGAAGGAAGAGGCCGGGCGATGCGAGGAACTTTCCAATCCTCGGGTGAAGTGGCTTGTGGCCAGCAGAGGAGATGGCGGATGGCGGAGAGCAGTGGACGGATAGAGGTGGAGGTGGTTCCGTTAAGGTGCCGTCACCACTAACAAGGTGACCCGCTCACATGAGAAGTCGGCTCTTTGACGGCACCACCAACACCGGCACCGGCAGAGGATAGACGAGAGCAGTGACGGCGATAAATAAAGCGTGGTTTGACGCAAAAAATCGAGTGAAAACGAAACGTCTGTTTTGTTTGGCTGCGCTACGAGCAATGTTGAGTAGATGCAGTAGGTGCTTCTGTAGGTTGGGGGCAGACAAGCCGAGTCATGGTTGGATCATGCTTCAGAATCGGGACCAAAGTCAAGGGTACGTATCAGCACTTTGATCATGGGCCGCAGAGAAGAGCGAGTTGTGCTATCAATCACGAGGACTTTCAAATGCTGGTTAGTCTTGGGTACTTGGCCGCCTCTGTTAAGCGGTCTCTCAGTCAACAGCTATCTCGCCTTAACAGTGGAGTGGAGGGACGCCAGCTTCCCCGCTGGATGCCAGCTGCATGCTCCATATTGGCATCCATGTCCCCCCAAATCAAGCCACAACAAGCCTGGAATCTGCGATGATAGCACAATAGCGCCAGATTACGATAGAACGCTTGCTGTTTTTGCTGCTTGGCTGTGTTTGGAGCCTCGTGAATGGGCTAAACTGCGAAACAGAGCCAAACAAACCTGCAGCGTTTGATGCATTGATGATATTTCCTACACTCCTAGTCTCTTCCATCCTGGTTGATGAGCCTGCGCATCAACATTCATGTCGACATGTCGCTACCCGTTTCATGGTCCCCCCTCCAGCCACCATATATCTCACTGTAACAGAGTCATTAAAGCTAAGCGCGTCTTTTTGATCAATATTACCTCATAGCCCCGAACCAAATCTGCCTAGAGCCAAGGTCATACACGTAAACATATGTTGCATGTCCCATCCTATCTAAACGCACAGAGTCACGAGCCATCCCTGTCGCCGGCCAGCGCCTACTTGCCCTTCCCGGCCTCCAGATGACTAAGCTCCCGCCCCTGCGAACACGTTCAGCGACATCAAGACCATGACTCTGATGAACCAAAGACGAGGCGAAACGTATCCACAGTCTGGCCATTGGGGCATCTCATCCCCCCCAAACGCTTCGCTTCCCGCTCGAGATTAGAAATCACCTCAAATTAGCAGCAGCAACACAGCACACGTATCGATAACCGGGGGAAAAGCTTCCACATGGCCTCACTTTCGATATCCTGGTCGTCATAAGGAGCGACTTCGGGACGAGATCCCGAGCTGCCAGATACCCAACCACTGTGCATTTGGCTTTCTCGCGAGAGGGGTGAGAGGAAATTTTTCGTCAGCTAGATATCATGCGTGCCGCCTGGACCCGGGCGGCAAATCGACAAACCCTGATGCCACCTCTGCCTTGGCAGGCTGCGACAATTAACGTCGTGTACTAGAACGACCAGAGCATCGCCCGGCTCTGAGCCACGACCCAATGTCTATAGGCCGCAAGAAAGGTATCCAGGAGCACTCATCGGTTGTCAGAGAATAAATATTCATGTCCATGCAATTTTTGAATTCCCCTCCAAATCTGTCTAGCATCCATCCGCCCCCATGGTTGTTATAGTACAACGATATAAGCGCCGCCGAAACCTGATACACCCCCCCGATGCCAATCCTTTTCAACAGCGTTCCATCCTCGCTGTTCCGTAACGCCAGCGACACCAGTGTCGCAATCTCTGGTGAACTAAATGACCAAGTTTGAATCCATCTCCATGCCCAGTCTACTAGAAGTGACTTGTTTGTTTGGTCGACAAACGAAGGGTCAGTCCTGTATCAACCTGTAACTCCACCGCGACATCTCTCGCATAATAAAACAAGCTCTGAGATCAGAGCACAATGAGTAGCGCCGATAACGTCACAGACGTTGTGCCTATGAAGCAGCTGCAATGGCCAGCGGTGCCGGTGACGCAGCTTGAACGCTGGGAGCACTCTGCATCTCGACGTCACCGCCGCTGTTGCTGTTGCTGGCGCTGTTTCCTTCTTGGCCGTTTTCCTTGTTCTCCTTGCTGCTGCCCTCAGCAGAAGCGGCAGCAGAGTCTTCGGTGCTGGACTCGGGGACCTTCTTCGGAGGTGCTGTCCAGCGCGGGATCTCCCAGATGACGCCGGTGAAGCTCTTCAGCCTGAAGCCGCCCTTGTTCCACTTCCGGCATGGCTTGCCAGAACGGTCGAGAGCGCGAAGGCCGGCGTTGATAGCTCCCTGGTTTGCCTTGGGTCCCAGCTTGTGGCCTCCAGCAGGTCGATTGGCGGTACTTGAGTGGTCGATCGTACCGTCCTCCCTGAAAATCATTGTTAGTGCCATGTTCCTTCAAATAGACAAAGGTCGGGTTGACAAAGCGGGACTTACAATCGAGGCTTCTTCTTTGGTCCTGGCTTTCCTCGGGGCTTGGGAACACCATCTATCGTTCCGTTGGCATTGGCGGCTGATCGCTTGGTACCCTTTTTCTTGGGTCCCTCGGTGGGAGGTCCCATGGCTGACGGGGCGGGTGTACCGTCGGCAGGAGTAGCATCGGCGGCTGGGGTGGCAGCGTTTGAGTCTGAGGCATTGTCGCCGTTCGAGTTGCTGGGCGGTGGTTGCGAACCAGAGGCGGATGCGGCGTCGGCAGCGGGCGAGCCGACGCTCTCCTTGACATCTTTTTCGCTCTTGGCAGGAGATTCCTCCTTGACGGATTTGGGCTCGACGAGATCGCGGAGCTTGTCAGGCGACAGCTTGAGAGTAACCAGCAGACTGGGTTTGCTGCTCGACTTGCGTCGCGCGTCGGCGGATTTGGCTGGGGGAGCCATGGTGGTGAGCAACCGTAGTGGCGAGGTAACAACTGCTGATGATGATGATGATGTTGATGGATGCGAGAGAGGTTTGTCTGGTAAGACGGCGAGGTAGGGAGGTATTGTTGAGGTGGTGATGGTTAGGAAGGACGATGGATGATGGAGGAAGAGAAGAGGAAAGAAGCGAGATTTGTGGTGACGGGAGAGGCGGCAATTGGCCTAAGGCTGGTGGTGATCCCGTGGTGGTCAGGGGTGGTGGGCTTTTTGGGGCTTGCGTGGAGTGGGAGCGGGAGATTTTGTTAGCAGGAGCTGGCGTTGCGATTTGCGGCGTCGTGGTCGTGGTGATGGTTGGCGATGGAAGCAAGGGGAGGAGATGGATCAAGGGAAAAGTGAAAGACGGGGGGGAGGCCGTGTCTTGTAGGTTTGGGGCCTTGGTCTCATTGTCATTTTCGAATCTGGGGCCCGGAGGCGGCGCACAAGGAAAATTCGGTTGGGTTGGGTAGGTTGGTAAAGGTTCCCGTTCTTGTTCGTGCGTGCACTGCGCTGCGCTGCGTGCTCACTCTACAACTCGCACTGGACCAGGCGTCCGTCACGTCTGGGGATTTTTTCGCAGCCCCAGCCAGCCTTAGCGTCCCGGGGCGGCGCGTTCCCAAACAGGCTTAGCGCCATCCTGGCTATGCAGTTATGGAGGCTCGCATTGTGACTGGGGTGACGGGCTCTGCTCAGCCAATCGCCGTTGCCTCCTGTCGCCATCCACTCAATCTCCTGGCATGGCTCTCGATGACTGTACCTACATGTTCTCCTCCAACTTGGCGATTCAAGCCAGCAAAGGCGCTCTCCAAATCACGCTTTCGCAGCCCGCGTCGCTCATCGCGGTTCAGCCCCAGACCGCCTCCAGGAGCGACAATCACTGCGGCCCAGAACGCTGCGGCCATGTCAGCACAGCACAGCACAGCACAGTACATATACTTTTCCCGTGCCTCAAGAATGGAAGCAAGTTATAAAGTTCTCCTACCAGTGATGAACACCACACGATTTTACTTTCAGCTCCGTTTGAGATGCGATGCGATGCGGGCCTGGCCAAGACTCCCCCAGACCTGTACACAGTAGAAACTCACGGAACGCACGGGACAAAGGCAGAGGCAGAGACAAAGCTAGGGAATTATCATCTGCCCCTCTCATCCCTTTTCTCCGACGGCGTCGTGTTGCTATGCTATTATAACCTGGCTCTCCCTTATTAGCCGACCATGATGGCGCAAAAAAGCAGCGAGCGATGGGACTCATCCATCCATCAATGGGAAGCAAGCCCCTGTTGGATTTTCGCGGTGGCGGAATTCACCGACTCATCCGCAGGGCAGCAAAACCTGGCACAGGGTACACCACTGATGCTCATCTCGGGAGCCCAGGAAATCGAGACCTGCACAATCGTCGAAAGAGCACCTGTCCACGTTTTGTCATGGTCTGGCCCCTCACTCGAATGGCCTCACATCCAATCCCAACCAACGAGGCAGCCGACCTCGTCGAAACTGTCCACATCCTTCTAGTGCTTAGGCCCCCCATCATCAAGATCCTGGACGAGGTATTCGTTGACAAAGTTATCGAATGCATACGTTTCAACCGATATGGACCTCCACAACTCATTGTTGCGCCCGATCAGTCGCCGTTGCCTCGTCAAGGCTTCAACATGGTCGCCCCGAAGGACCTTGTGCAAGGCAAAGCACTTTTCAACGGAACATCAAAGACGCATCCGAGACATTTGCCTTCCCCTCGCAGACGCGCATCACCTGACTTTGGACATGCGTCCTCATTTCCCCGTCTGTTGTAGATCCAAGTCTGAACCCGAGAATCGCCGTCCTCACCGGGCAGCGACCGTACCTAGGGAGGTTTCAGCAGCCCAGCTCCGGCGCAACCGAGAGCGGGCAAAGCAAAACTGATTAACAAACCGCCCCGACCGCGTGAAATTGCCAAGTTTCGTGACGTCTCCGCCAAAACCATGTGCCCGCCGCCCGCCAGCGTCGCTTTTCGTCATCCAGCTGTGCTGGAATTGGACATAGCCTCGATCGCCGCGGTGATCAACCGAGCATAACATAAGCTGCGCTCAGCAACACCGCAAAGGAATGCATTCATCAGCGTACCAGTGTACGACAAAGGCACCACTCCGCCTCGCCTCAAACATGACCCGGCAGCCTGCCACTTCAAAACCCGGTGATCGGTCTCTCGCGCAGATTCTTGGAATGAAAATGCGACTCAGACACAACAAGAACCAGCAAGCGCTTGTTCACGGTCCCTTGGAAAAAGGGACCGAGACACCATGACATGGCCGTTGCCATCGCAATAGCTGGAATGCGTTGCTCCCTCCAACATGGATGCCATGACAGCGATATATTAGTTGAAGCTGAAGGACACCGACCATCTGAACATTGGAGGAAACCTCATCGCTTTGTTCCATCTTTGTCGAGTTGACACCATGATCAGGCTTCAAGCTCTTCTTTGCATCATTCCGCACCTTCCTTTGACTCTGCCATTTGTCCATGCTGCTATTCTGCCTCGTGTGGATGTTCCATTCGAACCACCAGGATTGGTGTTCGCGGAACCAGCAGCCAGATCTGTCCTCAAGGCAACTCCTTTCAAGGGGCCTAAACATGGACACTTCGGATTTCACCACACTCTGAGTGCTGTGAAGCGAATGGTTGACGACCATGGAGACATGGTTGAGGTTTCTGAAGAGGTTCTGCAAGATCTCCTGGACCAGGTTAATAAGTTGCAAGCGCAAGTAAGCGACATGTTACCCGCCGGTTCAGCAGATAGGCAACCTTCTCAGCAAGGTAACGGCCAATCTGGGAGTCCGCCTGGGCAATTGTCAGATGGATCCTCCAATACACCCTCTGCAGGAGATCAGCCAGATGAGTTGCCTACCCAGCCTGGCAAAACAGGGTTCTCTAACTTGGACGAAGCTGCCGGACCATCCGAAATCTCAACTGTCTCCAAGACCCCTACTGAGTCTGGTTTGCCTGAGCGGCTAAACGCGCCGAACACTGTTATTCCGCCCAAGTTCTCGCCGTCCAATCAACCCAATACACCTGAACGGGCGGGCGCTTCAGAACAAAACGATAATAAGCAGTCAGATGCGAGAGCTAGTGCATCCTCTAAGAACACAGCTGAAGAACCAACCGGAAACCTGACCAGCTTGCCTGACGCCGATCCCGGCCATGGCTTTACCGGGACGGGTCGCACCCAGTTCGAGGAACCATCTGAAGTAAACACTGCCGAGCCGCCAAAGGAATCCTTCCCTGAGCAGATTCGCAATCAACCTACTGGACAGACTAGCGACGAGCCTCAAGACAACGCCGATAGCAGCCAGTTCGGGGGCCAATCCAAAGAAGCATCAGATCAGGAACCCGACGATCAATCCCCTACGAGCCAGTATAGTGGACAATACCCCTATCTATCTACTGATGCGGGCGCTCAACCAACTGGCCAGCTTCAAGACCAGACAGAAACACCACTCGGCACAACCCTAAGCAATCAGCCAACGGGAACTTTTAATGATCCACTGGGTTCAGCTACCACCATTCGCCCAAGCAGAGAAGCTTACGAACAAGTGAGCGGATTGCCTGGAGGCGCCTTCAAAGAGAACTTGGACAATGCGTCCCAAGCCACCTCCAGTGATACATCTTTCTTGGGGCAATCCAAGGATTCCACGTTGGAAGAAGGTCAGCAACCATCACCGACCCTGGACTCAAGTTGCTTAGATGGAGATTCTGTGAGTGGCCTATCCATCCTCCGCCGAAACACTAACTGCGCACCAGGCACTAGATCTTCAAACGGCCCGACACACGACCCTTCACCAACCGGGCTTCTAGTTTCGACAAGTCAAGGGGAACTAGGAGGACTATATACTCAGACGACCTCTGCTCTTATGGAAACTCAGAGGTCGCAGCAGCCGGAGGGACCCCCAACCATCCCTTCTACGACCGTTAGTCCTGGAGACTCACGCCTGGTCAAGGCAACATCTGGACCCTCGACATCCTTCTTCACCACGCCTGCGCAGCCAACTACCTTGCAGTCTCGAAAAACTGAAGAACTCAGGACCTTACTCTTCACGTCGGTGCTGACGAGGTCCACGACTGTAAAGACGACTACGACACACACCGACTTCTTCCATGTCGGCCAACCCACCACGTCTCCGTCCAGCAGTGGCCGAATCTTCCAGGACATTAACGATGGAATGCCGGTTGAGAATGGGCGTTTTGCCTTGATGAATGATAGCATGCGGGGAGATACTGGAATGGCGAGCACATATGAACGCGGCTCTGGGAACACACCAATCCATGCTGAATCAACAGAGACGAGTCTCCAAGAAACAGCGCTCGATGCGGCAGCCACCCTCTTCACCACGATAAGCACGGCCCCTATGACGCCGACCACTGAAGCCATCTGGAGCAAACAGAGTACTTCGGCAACTCCGGTATCTATCCCAGAGTCTTCTACGAAACTATGGCTGCCTTTCGAAACACCGAGCGTCAACATGACCCATTACATGACGCCAACCAGCGGTTTTAAAACCATGCCGAAATCAACGAGTAGCCTGGCGGAGAGAGCGCAAGTCTGGTGACTGACGCTTAAAGCTTTTGTTACACATCCTGTATGACTTTGGGTTTATTTATGAATGCGGTGTTTGGGAAGAACAACATGGGGGCTTGGTTTCTTTTACGCATGTACGACATAATGATGAGATGTCATTCAACAATCACCACAAAAATATTGTATTTCCATGGCAAGATGATACGCAGAATCTCGAGGTCGATGAGCCCAACTCAACAATTTAGGTGGGACTTTATATTCAGCAAGTCTCACTTGACCTGGTAAAACCACAATACCCCCAGACTTTGTCCGACTGGGAAGAATCGGTGGGGATGATTGTGCAAATACGGTGGACAGCTGAAAATGTGTTGGCGATGACCCTTGTCTGGCTACAGGGGAATGAAACTCGGGAGATGGCTATGTCTGCATGGTGATGGAGGATTGCCAACCAACAACACCTCCAGTTAATGCACTTAAGTCGAAGTGTCCCCAAATCGCTATATCCATGCATTTTTAATATTCTTCCTCTCTCTCCTTTCCTAACTGTTCTGGTGCAGCCGAGCAGCCGAGCATTAACATGGCCAAAGAACAACAGAAACTCAATAGACGATTGAGCGACGTGGAAGCTGGTAGAGATGATATAGGTATATAACTGTTCACCCCTTTTTCTTATTGACGGTTAGATAAAGTATTTCTTACTAATATGGAGCCTTGGCCAGACAACTTATTGACCTTGGAAATTCATGATTCCGACCTTCCGCATATATCCATCTGGTACTTTTTCCAGGCCTTTTTATTCCTAGGCTGGGAAGGACTCAACCTTTACAAAACCTATCTCGTCTGGACAAACTGGGAGGGCTGGAACAAGGTCAGCGGCATAGATTATGCCGCAGTGTTTCTGGCGGCGATGCAGCTACCGTCAGCGATATCTCTTGTGAGGGGAATAGCGGTAGAGTTATACCGGGTGGCAAGGAAGGAGAAGCGTGTTGTGGCAGAATAGAGAGACTTTGTCATCTAATTGATTGAACAGCAAACTCGGGACTGTAGTTTAGTTTGGACACCGAATGGGTCCCAACCGAGAAGACTCAACCTGTAAGGGCCCCTTCTAAGCTGATCTCAGTCCCTTGCATCTTCCGGTCGCCTGACCTTTCCTATGCTGGTCGGCATCGGCAGGCTCGGGGCACAGCGGAGGATGGTTCTGCTCGTGGAAAGAAGGATCCATGATTATGTGGGATGGCAAGCAAGTGGGGGGGGGCCTTTCGGTTTTTTGACTGAATGAAGCCTTCCTTTGTGCATGTACGCCACCAACCTGAGTACCTACTTTAGGTAGGCACGTCCTAATTAAAACAACAACTAGGAGTTCCAGAGTTCCCGTATTGGCAAGCAAATTCATCATTCGCCCCAAAGTAACTTTCGCTTCAGCGCCGAGCATACGGTCGAAAGTGTCACGATAACTCGGCACTACTATTTCACCCTCTATTCCCGCTTGGGCATGTCATGTCAGCGCTTGTTCCTCTTGAGCCCCATTAAGCCACCGTCCCTCTGCCACGTTGGGATCGGCTATGAAATCCTGGATACCACCACACACTACCACGCACAAAGCACGACAACGACGGGGGCACCGCCACTCCATCAGATGAGCCCGTATGCATTGGCCGACGGGCACCTGCCATTCCCAAAGTAGAGGCACAAGCGACTGACTGATCCAGGTTGTTGTCCTCCCAGTCGCCCCTCGCCGAGTCTGACTTGCATGGACGAGGCACTTCGATGGGCGAGCCCGACGAGGCTCGCATCTTGTCTTCTTTCATTGTTTCCTTTTTTTTTTTGCGCCTTTGCGACCAAGCCGCTGCGTCCTTTCGGAATCTCGTCCCACCGTAGCTGTCGATTGAATCGCTTGACGGGGCACGGAAGCGAAATGCGACAATGAACCAAGCGCATTCTTAACTCGAGCCAGACTCTCTCTTCACATGCGACCGATCACCATGAGATTCCTCGTCTCCGCCAGCACCCTCCTCTTTGTTCCTCACCTCGCCCTCGCCCTCGCCCAAATCACCCGGCGCCATGAGTCGGGTTCAGTCGCGCACGGCGACCTCATGCCGCGCTTCTTTATCGACCGGTCATTTCCTCTAGCGAAACGCGCCGAAAGCTGTGGTGAAGACCTCCACAACTGTAAGTCGCACAGTTATCCATCTCCATTCCCAGGCTCTCAACTCACCTCCTCCACCCAAACAGGCCTGGACGTTGGGTTCCCAGACAATTGCTGCGATAACGACTCTTACTGCTACGTCAACAAGAAGGGAGACCCAAAGTGTTGCCCCATCGGCTCCAACTGCGTCGACGATTCCCCATGCAAATCCAACGCCTACTTCTGCACCCGTACCGTTACGGAGAGTGGAACCGCCACCACTCAGGAGGGCTGCTGTGACCGCAAATGTCCCAAGACGAGTCTCTATCTCTGTCCCAGCAGCCTCGGTGGCAATTGCTGCGGATACGATGCTCAGTGCAAACTCGGCGGGAAATGCATATCCACAAAATCGACCTCCCAGTCTGGTTCGCTAACACCAATACCCTCGGGTTGCACAACATCTCAGCACCAATGCTCTGATGGCGCAGGCTGCTGCGATGACGGACAGGTCTGCACCCAAGTCAGTGGAGAAGGATTTTGCTCTGATGCTAAGCCGACTGGGAGCGACATCACCATAATTCATGATGATGGTGGTGACGGACTGTCTGACGGCGCCAAGGCTGGTATCGGAGTCGGTGCTGTCGTAGGAACGAGTCTTATTGTTGGCGCACTCACATGGATTTGTATAAAGAAGAGGCGTCAGCGGCAGCAAACCGCAACCGGGGCATCGGGGTCTGGAGACGGCGACGGCAGCGTCCCTGTGCGTGACGGCATGACGGATATATCGGGAAGCCAGGCCAGACACGGAACACAAGAGTATTTTGGTCCGGACGCCATAGCCGGCCCGTTCACGGAGCCGGCCGAGTCCGAGGCAACTTCGCCGGGTCGGGGTCGCGCCGTGCCACTACGTGCCCAGGAGCCAGGAGATATTACGGCGCCGGTTGAAATTGACTCAACGACCAAAGACGACAATGGCCTTTTATCGCCAATGAGCAGCCCGGGCCTCACCCAGTCTCCTGGCTCTGAAACAATCGAGGGACGCTTCGAGCTCTACGGAAACGACAGTCATGCACCACTCGACAGCCCCCGACCATTATCCATAGTGCCAACACCACCACAAAGTCCAGCGGGGGAAAATGCTCCACGGCGAGAGCCATAATGCAGAGAGAGAGAAACCGAATCCTTCTATTTTTCGTATCTTGGAAACGCCTAGCCAGTTCGTTCGCGCAGAGAAAGCCATCCAAATCCTTGCAGTGCATATCCGACAAAGGAAAAACGATTATGATGTACCGACTTTGTTGCTCAAAACTCCACGCCAGAAACAAACCAAAACACCAAAATAAATCAACCGCCTGAGGTCCGTACGACGCCATGACAAGGAAAACGAATAAAATGAGGAAGGGAAATGAGATATGCCCGTGTGCGATAATAAAGTCACTCTCTCATCAGCGTTTAGCAGACAACACCTCCAAAGGGAGCGCAGTTCCTTAGGTCCTTGACAAGGTCTTCAACACTGCTCAGATGCTGGCTGAGCAAGCCCTGCTTCTCCTCGGTGGAAAGGTAGATGTCAGCGTCCGCATCGGAGCCAGAGCGCTTGCGGCGGGATTCGGCATTGAAAGCACCAGCGAGCTTACTAGGGCTTCGCTGAAGCATGGCAGGGACGGAATCTCGCTGGTCGGCACGAGGGATGGATGGGGTCTCGGGCATGAGGTAGAAGTAGAGGAATTCGACGAGCTTGAGCTTGACTTCACGGGCCGTGGATCGCGACTTGAAGAGGGAGGTGACAGTGAGGAGGCCATCGAGGCTCTCAAAGGTGCGAGTGTTTCGGGGTGTGTCAATCAGGGCGGTGACAAGAGTGAGGAGAGTCGCAGATTGGATCGCCGGGCAGTTGAAGGGCTCGAGCAGGTCGAGGAGAAGCTGGGGGCGAGACATGTCAGTATATCTCCCGTGTAATAAGAGTTTATGGCAGTACGATGGTGGTACATACGTTCATGTTTTGTTCCCGAGTAAAGAGTGATTTGCTGGGAGGGTGCAAGAGTAGAATTCCCTGGATGAGATCAAGAGCACTAAGGATCAAGAGATCATTCTGGCCATCGCTGCCCTTGGCCATGAGACGGTCGAGGGTGCCAATAAGGCGCATGGCGACGTTCCACTCGAATCCCTCCTGCAACTTGAAAAACTCTCGGAAGGCCGGATCCTGCGACAGCTGGGCGAGGTCCTTGCGAGGCGGCGATGCTTCGTCTTCGTCATTGTCCGGGTCACGGCCACGATGGGAGCGGTCGTTGCGAGAATTCGAGAGGCAGATCTGGGCGAGCAGACCCTCGACCTGGCGCAAGCCCTTGCGGACTTTGGGGCCGTCGTAGGACGAGAGGTTGTCAAAGGCGAGAGATAGTAGGGACTCCATTATGTGCGGGTGTGTGTGCGGTAGGTAACAGGAAAATGAGTGTCGTTGGTGTTGGGACGAAAAACACCTGAGAGAGAGGGACGAAAAACACTGGACGAGACTTTTTTTTAAAGTTGGATAAAGTGCTTTTGCTTTTTGAGACGACGGGGACTGACAGCGCTGCACAGAGGAACGTATTGGAATACAACGAATAAGTAAAGAAACCTTAGAAGGAAAAAAGACGAAGCGAATTGGGTACCAAGCAGCGCTGGGAGTGGCCGAGCCCGAAGCAGCAGCAGAAAACCTGGAGAAGGCAAAGGAAATGGACGTCGAACAAGTTTTTATCTCGACGTTGGTGGTCGAGGCCAACTAAACACACAAGCTGAGAGGATCAAGGCGGAGGCCCATCTCCACGGCAACGGATCCATTCTGGCGGCGATCCGCTTGTCAGAGCAAGCAGAATTCCAGGGCCCTGAGCACCAGTCCTCGGGGTCACAAGGGTCCGGGGTTCAGGGGGTCATAGTGGGGCGCTTATAGCTGTGATCGTCTGAGAGGGGTCGCTAACAGTGGGTGCCAGTCCAGTGCTGGGTTGGAGACCCGCGGTTGAGATGGACGTTGAGGCCGTTGGGTCCTGCGATGGGCTTAGTGGGATCTCAAGGTGCAGCAGGCTGGATTCGAGATTTGGGGGGAAGAGATGGATACTGTAGAAGGCGGGATGGAAGCCCAATGGTCTGATTGATCTGGCTCGTGGATCATCGTGAACTGCATGTGATGCAACATAGAACCGCTATGATGTGGATGGCCATGTGCTCCTCTACTCAACATGGAATGCGCAAAAAGTCCAGGTCTTTGCGAAATGACTCCCTCGTGACCCCCCAGGGCAAGCTTTGACGTGTTTAAACTCAGTTGGCGAAACATGGGCTTTTCGCAAGGGCTCTCTCATCTCACGGTGGGCTGAGGTGGTGTGGTTTCTGTTCCCAACGAATCGTAATGCCGCCTCATTGTGAGATGAGCTTTGGCTTTTGAGATTAGATAAAGGGGATAGCTGGCGCTTTTTTTTTTTTTATCAGATGGTTGCTTTCAATCTTCTTTGTGATCAAGTTAACAAGATCTGATCTACTAATGTTGTTGTATCCCTGATAAGGCAAAGTAAGCTACCAACTCATTCTCTACTAGCCCGCTGTGAGGGCTGCATGACAACCTCTATATCCGCTCCCTTCATCGTCCAGAGCTACTGCACCCTGACTTGGTCTTGTGTGGAGTTGCTTCGATACTCGGTGATAGTTGATTCAAGTTGTTTGCACCGGTAGTTCCGGAGGAACGTCATTACCTACATGTCGACGGTTTCTCAGCGTCCCAAGTTCCATGTCAGTCATGAGCTTCGTTCGTCGCCATCGCAACTCGATACGGTTACATTCCATTTCATCAGCCGGGCCTGAATTCATCTTGCTTGTTCCTCTTGTATCGAGTAGACATTTACTGACAAAAGCCGTCTGCAGATACCCATTCCCTCACGCAATACTCAAGCCTCCTTCAAAAAGTTGTCTCTCCGCATCCGAGATAACCCCAGATTATCGCAAGCCTCACTCCTCCGCACTGCGAACTCTGAACCAAAGGTACGCTACGTCAACGTGACTCCAGCCCGCAGGTCTCGAATGAACTGTTTCTGGGTGTCAAAAGACCCGAACCCCGTCCATCGTCACCCAGCCCTTCCCATTCCCCACAATCTGGCTTGCTACCCGCGTGGCCCGCTCTGCCGCTAGCTCCTCCAAGCAAGGCGTCTCTCCGCCATTGGAAACCCGAGGGTTACTTGGGGGACTCGTATCGCGCCCAGCCATCACACGCTGTGCCTGCGTAGGACGAACACGTACTCCGTGTGTAGCTAGTGGAGGGTCGGGTTTTAGCTCCAGGTTCACAGGACCGAAAAGCTGCAGGACTTCTTTCCCCTCACAATTCCGTCTCATCCATCGGGATTTGCATGTGGGCATAGGTAGTTATTATATAACTATCCTGCGTCGCGTCCATGCTGCCTCGAGCGCGCTTGTCCGTCTCCATGCCTTTGCCCATTGTCGCATCAGGCAGAGTCCGAATTCATCGTTGCGGGGACCCTCAATGACGTCGATTCTTTTATTATAGGTTTCCTCCGAGCCACCCGACGACGAATTCGATATTCCCCCCGCGATTTTTGGTCGAATAGGGTTCATGCCAATTGCAATTGAGCTGCCTGTTCTAGGACGCAGCCAGGACTCTCTACACGACGCGAGCAAGAGCAGGCATCCATCTCTCGATATATCTAAACACCACAACTATTCCCTCCATCAAAACTCAGCCTTGTCCAAACCACACACATACTCTCTCTCTCTTTCCCTCTGTCTCTAGCTCTTCGACTCAGCCTCCTTCCCACCAACGTCGCATCCTCAAACACGACACGCATGATCCCATCCGCCGACCCCAGCTTCCCCTCCGACTCTTGTTGGGCTCTTCTTCCCCCGTCGACCACCTTGCACATGCTGTCCAGACCCGACACGGAGAAGATGCCCTCCTCCTCCTCCTCCAACCCTCTTGCCTCCCCCAACGCCATCCCCCCTCGCACCTCGAGCACTGGCGTCCCGGCCTCGCTCAACTCGACTCCTACAAAATCCGTATTGCGCCCTGTACCCGAAGGCGACTGGCTCAGCCAGAAGCAACCGTCTCCAAAGAACGCTGGCCCGGGTTTCGGCGTCATGCAGGCCCCCAACCCGCCTCCCGACCCGGAGCGCTACGCCCACGAGGACCTCAACTTCACAGCCAAGCGGACCTGGACCGACGAGAAGGAAAAGGTTGTCCGCGGCCCCTACGACTATGTCATCAGCCACCCCGGCAAGGACTTTCGCGCGCAGCTGATCGGCGCCTTCAACGCCTGGCTCGACGTGCCCCGGGAAAGCCTCGAGATCATCACCCGCGTGGTGGGCATGCTGCACGAGTCGTCGCTGCTCATCGACGACGTCCAGGACTCGTCGGAGCTGCGCCGCGGGTTCCCCGTGGCGCACAACATCTTTGGCGTCGCGCAGACCATCAACTCGGCCAACTACATCTACTTTGTCGCCCTGCAGGAGCTCCAGAGGCTCCAGAACCCGGAGGTCATCGCCGTCTTCTCCGAGGAGCTCGTCTACCTCCACCGGGGCCAGGGCATGGACCTGTTCTGGCGCGACACCCTCACCTGCCCCACCGAGGAGGACTACCTCGAGATGGTGGGCAACAAGACGGGCGGGCTGTTTCGCCTCGGCATCAAGCTCATGGCCGCAGAGTCGAGCTCGGACACGGACTGCGTGCCCCTGGTCAACCTGATCGGCCTCATCTTCCAGATCCGCGACGACTACATGAACCTCTCGTCCAAGGAGTACAGCCACAACAAGGGCATGTGCGAGGACCTGACCGAGGGCAAGTTCTCGTTCCCCGTCATCCACAGCATCCGGTCCAACCCCACCAACCTCCAGCTCGTCAACATCCTCAAGCAAAAGACCTCCGACATCCAGGTTAAGCGCTACGCTGTCGCGTACATGGAGTCTACGGGTAGCTTCGAGTACACCCGCAACGTCCTTGCCGTCCTCATCGAGCGCGCTCGCAAGATGGCCGAGGACATTGACCAAGGCCGCGGTTCCACAAAAGGCATCCAGAAGATTTTGGATAAGATGGTCATTCCTTAGGGCACGCCGTCACTGATGTGTCCTGCTCTCAGCGTTTCTTTTTTTTACCCCTTTTGCATTTTGTTCAAGTCATAGTCAGGTTTAATGTCTTATGAGCGGAACGCATATAGAATGTTATGACCGGCGTCGGGAGGATGTCTGATGACGATTGATTGTACAGAGATCCATTATGAAGGGAGTCTTGTCAGCGTGATACCACTTTGGACTCGCTGTAGGGAAACATGGTGGGCAATGTCAATGGCTTGGAATTGTTGCAACAGCCAATGTTGGATTCTTTCCTTCTGGCGTTTGGCACACCCATATATCGTACAATCCAAATTCTGGAATACAATAAACATCAGCGATTCATTGCATTAGTCCTTGTTCATAATGATTCATCCAAGAATAACTCCGTCATGAGGCCGTGTCCCAATAATCCCAGCCATATTGTCGTCCATCCGTCCACTCAAGCCCACCGTAACGCCGCGCATAAACAATTGAACAAGTAAACTTGTATGATTTTACAGAGAGAATGTGACAGCCTCAGTTTGGTTGTACTGGCGCCGCCTTGCGCTTCACTAGACGAACCCATCGTCGCCGTCTCCAGTCTCCTCTCCGGCCACTGCCGTCCTCGCCTTCCTCCCAGCTCGGGGTCGCCGTAGCCTTTTGTTTCCCCTTGACACTAGTAGGGGGGTCTACCACACCCGTGCGCTCATCCCGCTCGTCATAAATGTCGTATACCCAACGCTCCCCTTCTGTCTCAACCTCGACGCCCGTGATAATGCGCTCCTCGACCCATTCACGGCTCCAGAGGTCAAGCGCCCACTTCTTCTCGCTCCACTCCCACGCCTCTGGCGGCATGACGTCCTCGAAGAAGCGTGTGCCTCGGGGTCGCTCGCCGGCGATGCGCGGTTGCGACAGCGGGTCGTATGGAGAAGGTGAGAAGAGCCAGGGCTCCCACTCGCCGCCACCGGCTGTCTTACGCTGGAGCTCAAAGATCTCGACCTCGCGTGTCTCGGGGCTCGAGTCGAGAATCACGTCCTTGGCGATCCAGTCGTCCAGCCACGACCGGGCCTTGGCCTCCTGCGGTTGAAGTCGCTCACGATGAGCGACGGCCAGCTGGCGAGCAACGTGCGGGTGGCCCATGCCAACAACACCCCAGCCACCGAGTAGGAAAATGAAGCGCCAGGGGAGGAGCTGAGCTGCGATGGTCATGAAGATGACGGCGGCAAAGAGGAAGACGAACAGGGCGGAGCTGAGAGCCTCGTCGCTAAAGTTTGTCACCGGCACGAGAAAGGCGACGACCTTGTCGTGTGCTTGGCTAAAGTCATCCATGCTGTTCTGCAGGTCGCGCATGTTGCGAAAGAAGTCCTTGCTGAGTTCCTTGACAGGCTTGACAGTCGCCGCGGGCGCCAAGGGCGGACCGCGAGGAGAGTAGCCGACATTCTGCTCGCTCGACAGCGTGCCTTTCGGAGGCGCGGGGTGCCGCGCGAGGAACGCCGGGATGAAGACGCCGAGCAGCAGGATCGCCACGGGCAGCACGCAGAGGAGGTAAGGGTCGAGGCAGACAAAGGTGTAGACGGCGAGGAGGGACAGTGTGTGGGATACCCGGTGCCAGGACAGGATGCGTTCGACGCGGGCCTGGAATTTGAAGACGACCCCTATGCGGGCATTGAAGCGACGGAAGTTGTACGACATGGCGGTGATGTTGAAGTTGGGCCTCTCGGCTTGAGCAGGTGCATGGTCGTCAGCAGCAAAGGCGACTTCGGTATGGTCATCGTGGTCTGTCGGTATGACTTGCTGGAGGAGTCTGCAGGACGAACGGTTAAAATAAATGCTGTTATGTATATCGCGAGAAACTTTTTAAAGTTGCAACGTACTTTTCGACCAGGCGATCCTGCAGACTTGCTTTCTGCCGAATAGCTGCAAGCCCACCGCGCAAACCAGTCTTCTGGGGAGGCGTCACCGGACGCGGAGGGGGCGGCGGTGGTTCGGGAGACGTCGTCGTCTCGGGCTCGGCGAGCGGCGATTCATCGTGGTCGTCATAGTTGCGACGGCGCTCCGGGGTCTCTGGGGAATCAAAGGCGCGCCCGGAGGCGATGATCTCGGTGGTGAAGTCGTCCATAAGGCAGACACGTCAAGCGCAAAGAAGGGGGGCCGATGCGATATAAAACGTCCCAAAGTTCAAGACATGGTGCAACGTTCGGAGAGTATGCGGAGGCGTTCAAATGTTGAATATGGGGTTTTCCCGCATTTCGAGGTGTCACGATCGCGGGTGTGCATGTGACACTGGAGAAGTGGTCGGAGCTGAGCCGAGGGGGCGCTGACATCACCATGCGGTCGGTAAATCAGAGGCCCCGAATGGGCTTGTGGGAAAGTGTAAAGTATTCTAGATTGACAGGAGAAATCTAGGTAGTTTTTAGAACGCAGGCGGGTGTAAAAGTCACTTGGCATATGAAGGGATAGGAAAGCCATCTGGTTTATACAAACAATTTATCAAGTATCTCTTAATAAGTGCCTTTACTTTTCTCAGAGGCTCTCAAGATCTATGGGTTATTCACACGCGCCTCAATACAGTCATCATCAGCTGGCCATCCACCCCCCGCGGGGTCAAAAACATCGGAATAGCTCAGGTTGCGACTATGCCTGGACCTGACTATCATTTGAGCTTGAGTTTATAAAAGTCTTACTAGAAGAGTTTTTAAAGCCTCGTCTAGAAAACAGTCTAATTTATAAAGAAATTAGACGTAACTCAGATTCGCTATGACATACAGCCATCTTACCGAGTCTCGTGTTTTCTGACCATAGGCCGCCACCACCCTCCATGAATTCAGAGTTTACAGTAGTGTCATGCGGCCCGTGGCGCCTCCAGGTGTCCTTCTCCTTGAGGAAAGAGTTTGGTTGATGGATTGCCTCATTTAGTGAGCTAGTCATGAGGCTTCGATATGCTTTCACTACCCTGGGAAAAGGGGGCACGACTAAGAGAAGAATGGACTCCCAATACGTGGTATTTGTGAACAGATATCGCTTCCCTGAGGCGGTCGACATTGCCCAAGCTGATATGCGCCACCGGCAAGCAGCAGCATCTGACATGCCTGTAAACCGCCACACATGATAAATGAAGCAGAGACCCTCCTCATTTCGGTGCTACTGCTAGTGTTTGTCTGTTGCGGGACTGAGAATTGAGACCGACATGACGATTAGATTGTCCGTCGCGAATACATCCCGACGTCAATTTCGTTTGCAGATTCAGGGACACGATAAACACACAAAGAACTCCGGAGGTCGCGATGCGGGCAACGAGGTAGCATCATGGGTAGATGGATTGCCCTTGGCGACGACAGGTCACAGATCCCAGATTCCAGATTGGCCGGCCATCAGGTCTCCTGCATCAATGAGATGCCGCGTGCTGCTACTGCTGCGGGGGTGCTTGTCTGTTGGATGATTCCCCAGCATGCTGCAGGCGGCGAAAAACAACAACACGGCTCCAAATACAGCATCATCCTTGGTCTCTGGCGGGACAACAATGCAGAATGCAGACTGACAGCCGCCGCCGCCAGACCACCGACGAATCGACGTTATTGGGTCGGGACTAATCGAGAGTCCAAAGCAGCATCCGTGTGGCATCGCCGGCTGATGATGCCCGAGCTGCCCTGCCCTGCGATGGCATGGCATGGCATTGGGTCCTTGGAAATGTGAGACGCCGACGAGCCCCCCCGTATTCGTGCGATGTCCCCTGGTCTGAGCGGGATTCTCGAGAAGCCATCCACCAAAAGGAGAGCTTCAACCCTGGTCTCGAAACGGGACACCTCGAAACGGTCAACATTTCGTTTCGAGACGCTTGCTAGCTCCTATGCTGTTATCCGGATCCAACCCAATCCAAACATTGACATCTAGCGTGTGGTGCCAGTGCCCGTTGATGCGTCAACCAGTTCACGGTCAGGTCGTGTGCAGGTACTTCGTACATCGCATCGGTCTCTCTGCCATCGTCCCCACCGTGCAGAGAGACCCCTACCCATCATCACCGCCATCGGTCGCCTGTCGCTCCCTACCGGCGTGGCTCAACCGAAAACCCGCTTGCTGTTGGACGCGTTGAGACAGCGGCTGGATGGGCTGGCACGGCTGGGCAGCATGGCTGGGCAATGAAAAAAAAAAGAACACCTAAGACCTCATCCATCGTGGCCTTTGCCCGGATCTGGCTCGGGCATTGAATCGCGATTTAACGCATGTCTCATCTCCCCTATGGTCGAGCTGGATGATGATTGACGTCCCTTTCATATCTGCCATCGTGGATTCGGATTCGAGGGAGGCTAGTAAAGTAAGGGGACGGTTGCATTGTTCAAGGTTGGTGAAGGCATGGAAGGTACCTCGGGCTGCGGGCAGCACATGCAGTGGGTGGCAGGTACCCGGGCCTTCACTGAAGAGCGCCAAAGCACCCTTATTAGAATAGCGGTAAAAGGGACTTGGTATGGAACCTCGACGTCTGCCCGCAATTCAGGGACCAATCTCCTAGCTGGGGGTCCAATCACGGGGCTTCTTCATCCTGCTGTGCCCCACTCGGTACCTTGGCCAAGGTACCTTCCGCCATCTCAGCCTCTCGCCTCTGCCAAAGGCTCAGGCGCGACTTCCCTGCTATGGCGTTT
>JABFFE010000903.1:0-14248 GCA_013623625.1 Fusarium setosum | reverse complement strand
GGAGGGGGGGGGGAGTGGGGGGGGTGGGGAGGATAGCCAAAGATGGAGATGATGATCTTTGCGTAGCGATGTTACATGTCATTAGCCAAAAGACTTGGACAGTGCTGAGATGAAAGGCTGAAGGATTCCAGAAAAGAAAAAAAAAATGAAGCGCTCGGACAAGGAGGGGGAATAAAAAAGGAGTTGAAAAAGAAAAATTCATCGACGGGGCGAAATGTGAGTCTTCCCCGATCTGCTGGATCAAGATATCCGACATCACATCACACCTCTCTCGCTTGCTTCTTTGCATCACTTGCACTCAAAACATCAACAAAGCCACTAGCGCAAGTTGATTAATATATCCCTTTTCCCTTCCGTCACATCGGCCTTCCATTCCGTCTGCTGTTAGTGGCCAGTAAGACGAGATCGCCCAATTAACTAGTTAGGGGAACAAGTTCGTGAATCTCACTAAAGGACGGGATTATCCCACGGGGAAGGGAGGAGGACCCCTTTCGTTTCGGGGGCGAGGCGCGGTATGCGCTCCTCGCTTCGGGGAAGTAATTGACTAGATGACACCAAAGAAGATTCAGTAGCAGGGCTAATCTCAGCTTTCAGCCTTACTTTTTTTTGCTAGCAAACGAACAATCCAATGGCGTACAATAATCACCACTTATGTCTCCGAGTGGAAGGGCCTCAAAAATTCAACTAGGCAAAAAAAAGCCACAAAAAACCGTTGCATTGCAAGTCAGCCTCAGCTCGACGCCCAACTCTGTCTTCACTCACATCGCCGTCTCTCCTCGTGACCAGGCCAAGTCAAGCCTCATATAAGCAGCCTCCAAATTCAAAAAAAGCAATAATCTCCCAGTCAGATGTAGAGTACAGTATACACGCGTTCCAATAGCATCATCGATCATACCCCCTTTCTCCTGAAGATCTCGTTCCCCCTCTCAAACAAGGAAAACCTGCTCTGATCTCCCCCCCTGGGGGAGGCGGCTACGAATCATCGTCATCAAACCCCTGAAAAGCTTACAGTAAGATGCCATGCAGGAGAGAAAAAAATGGCTGCTGTTGGCTCTGCACCTTTTTTTCTATCCCGTCCCGCTGGCATGGAACGCTCCCACGTGTCGCATCTGAAAAAAAGAGGCCTGAAATCTTGCCTTGGATCTTGGTGTCAGGGGGGTTCCAGTTTTTGCCCTGAATGGATGCTTCCATTTGCTTTTTTTCCCACCGCGATGGATACTACAGTACAGCATGCACAGCTACCTTGCAACACGCGGCAGCGCTTCTTCCCGCTCAGATCCCAAGTTATAATTCCTTCTTCTTATTTTCGTCTCGTCTCTTCTTTTCCCCGGCCCCTGCTCGTCGCTTCTCGTCAAGCCTCAACCGTGTGATATTCCAGCCCGAGACTCGCCAGGGGTGTCTGTTTGTCCCGCCCAGCCCCAGCTCTTAAGCGCAAGGAACCGGCAACAAGAGGCTAACAAGGGCATCTAAAAGCGTGACCAATCACCTGGGCAATCATGTTCCTAACTTTAGACTCCCTCCTCAGCCACCTTATCCTGCCCTGCAACAAGACTCGCAATCCCCTCATGGGTGTGGGGGAACCTCGCCGTGAAGAGGTCCTGGACAATTAAGCACAGTCCATCACTCGACCCAAGAGCCCAAACATCAGTCCATGGGCATCACAAACGCCCTCAGACACACACCGCTTCAATGACGACCTCAACTGTGTTGCTCATGCTCTCCCCAACATATCCCTTTTCGGACCAAGATACTATCCCATGTCTCATGTGGTGCCACACCACCGGTTCCAGCTTGCCCACTTCAAGTCACCCTCAAGGTCGTCTGCAGGCTGCAGCATGCACGGCTATGTACGAGCCGGGCACTCGAGTCAACAAAGGTAGGCATCCCGTGTATTCGCGGGGCCCTTGACCCGAGGCAAGGACTGCGGTCATAATCTCGGCAAACATTCAGGCTCCAGCACCGACCGGGTGAATGACTGATCTGCTCCAAACTTGTGTGCTTCTCGAACGTTTTTTTTTTTCTATTCCTACCATCTTCTAGAATATCAATTTCTCCTGTGGCTGACACGGACAAGTTGGGTTCCACAGTTGCCAAAGACGAGATAACTGTATCGAGTGGACTTGTGTCGATGGGTCTCAGCCAGGCCTCATGGCTATGAGGCCACAGGCGGTCAGTCATCTTCAGGACCTGATCGGCCCTTCCACCTGGCCCGGTTCTTTCGTCGATGCCTGGACTTCGTCTCGAACCTGCAATCCCGGAAAAGGACGTGGTTATACTCATTCTCTTTGGCGAGGGAACTCCCTTGTCGATGTAAAACAAACATGAATGATATTGAATACATGTGCAACATGCTCCAATGTCCTTGTCCACCATCTTTCGTCATTCTCTCCTTTCCTAGTTCTCTCCTGCCTTCATCTGCAATCAAGGTGATTGTAAAAGAAAAAAAAAAGTACAAGTTGACCATCGGCTTCACAACCTCGCTCTCAAGGGGGCGCTCTCGAAGGATAAAGACGCAGAAGTAAATTGACGAATTGACTCAACGTTCAACGATCACCTTTCATGTGCAGAATATTCGCAGGTTCCATGATCGAAAAGGACAAAACAAAGACCAAAAGGATAACATGTGCATAATCCCGTAGCGCGCGCGTAGAGTATTTCGACGCCAGAATGAACTTTCTCTTCCAACTCCCAATTGCCAGATTCCATAGTCCCCGGTGCTCGATCCCTATCAAAATGTTGATCCCCGTAGGGCATCATGGTCGAAGTGAAAAAAGTGAAGTGAAAATCACCAAATAGTTAAGAAAGTGTTGCATCCGCTCTGTGGATATCATCTTGTCTCCCCTCAAATATTCTACTCCTGCCATATTGTTTGCTGCCGTTAACGAAGGTTTGATCCCTCAATCGGGCTCGTAGGATGGCTGCGGACATTGCTCAGGTCGGTGCTGCCGGTCCGTCGTAGAGCCTGGCTCATCGTCTCGATGTTGAGGTCGCCTGGAGCAGCGTTGAGTTTGAGGTTGGTCGTGCTCGTGGGACTGCCCAAAGGCTTCCGGGGCGGGCTCAGCTCGATTCCCTTCATACTACCAGGGTTGCTCGTAGGAGGGCTTGTCTCGGGTCCCTGGCTCGACACGGGGGATCGAATGGGCGAAGGCGAACGGTTGACCGCTGCTGGCAAGGACGTAAGCCCTGCAAGATGGATGCTGTCGCGGGAGCCTGCGCCCGCCGGAGGGTTGTGTTCGGCCTGTACTACGTCGGCAAACGAGATGAAGGATAACCGGCGGACATCGGAGGAGTCAAGGGAACCATAGTTGGAGGCGTTGTCGGCCGAGACAGCATCTCGATCGGCAAAGGAAGCGAGCTCTGCCGCCCACTCACTGGCCGTCTGGTCGTACGAAGGAAGGCCGTTGTTGGCTCCCGTAACCGTCACAGCGGCGGGCTGGTGCGAGCTGTGCGTCACAATCTCCACCGTGTCAGGGTCAAGCTTTTCATTCGTGATAGCCTCGGATGCATCGTCGAGGACAGGGGGGATGTAGTTTTCGGTCTGGATGTGCGTCGGGATCGCCGGTGAGTTGGGCTTGAGGACAGTGCTGTCCTGGACATCACGCTCGAAGATCTGCGAGGTCGCAGGCGAGGAAAGTCGTGGCGAGCCGGTGAAGCCGCGGCCGGGGGACGAGGGCAGTGCAAAGCCCTGCTCGCCGGGTAGGCCCCACGCCGGCTGGTTCGAGGAGAGCCTCGAGGAGTCTCGGGACATGAGCGGAGGGCTCGCGGTCATGGAGTTTGTGTGGGAAGGAGTCTGGGACTGGGGTTTGGCTTCGGATTGAAATTGGGATTCGGGGTTGGAGTCGTTCTTGTCGGTTTTCGCCAGCGACGATGACTTTTTCTTGCCAAAACCAAACAGGCCTCGCTTTTTGCTCTTGCCGTCCTTTTTTGCATCCCCTTGTTGACTTTCTGTCTCGCCGATAAAGTCGCTGGCTCGAGGTGTCGAGTCGCCTAACCGCGAGTCGTCGTCCACATCGACGTTGGCGAACCGATCACCGCGGGTGATGGGAGCTGCTTCGGCGAGGCTCATTTTGATGAATGAGCCGAAGTGTTTTTCTGCAGGAAATGATGGTGGTGGCCGTGGTTGAAGATGCGTGGCAAGACTTTTGGCCGTGCAGAGAAGAAGTTGTCTGGGGGACTGAAGAACAAGGTTGGGTCAGTGACGAGGGCGGAATGCAGATCGGGGTCAGCAAGCGAGAGCAGGGAACGAGCCAACAACAAACAACAAGTAACGGGACAAGAGGAATAGAAGAATGAATCAAAATAAAATAAAAAAAGATTTTTGCAAAGCGGCCGTGCGGCACTGAGACCTGGAGTGCCGCTGCCGTTGCCCTTTCAGATGGGAGAGACATTGAATTTTAGATGCAGCACATACCTGTAGCCTGTGACCTGTAGCCGTCCGTAGCTCCCGATCCAACACTGGACGCAAGACCCGCTTCAGCCAGCGCTAGTTGTTAGGGACCAGCTAATCACGGCAGTGCCGTTGTCCGCTCAGCCGCCGTCTCGCTTTGGGTTTGCCAGGTATCGTGGCCGGAAGGGGAGCCACTCGTAGGGAGCAGTGACGCAATCAGATTAGGGTCGCGGTCGAGACTCGGTGAGAGGTCGAGGGCCAAAGTCGGTGGTCAGAAGCTTGAGGTTTGGACGTCGAGGTACAAGTAATGCTCGCGGATACTGGCCCTCAGGTTTTTGCGTCTGTTCCGCAGCTCGTACAGTAGATAGCGCGGTGGATTCTGCGGATGCAAGCCTCAAAGGGCAGGGCGGCTGAGACGCTGAGGGCGCTGTGGCTGCGGCAAGGAGCCGTAAACTCTTGCAAAGGGCGACGCAAGCTTGCTTGGTTGCTTCTGCCGATTGTCGCTGGCTGCGTAAGCGACAGGGTTCGAAGGGGGATTTTATTGTTTGTGGAAGAGAAGATGGGAGGGAGGAGGACGGAAGCGAGAGGGGGAAGAAGAAGAAGACGGGAGGAATTGACAGTGACGGGTAGGGGGCTGACAGCGTAGGTGGCTTCCACTTGGAGCGTCGAGTCTTGTCGACTTTTGAAGGATCAGCGCACCTCGAGCAAGGCACGGGATCAACTGTAGCGGCAAAGATTGCACTATCTAGGGCCCTATGGGGCAATTGCAGTCGCACAGAAAAGCGATAACCCTTCTGGACGAGAGATTTAATTGCAGTGCTTGAGCTTTTGGGCACGAGACGAAAACATGCAGGTGCCGTGAGGAACCCGAACAGGCGACGGGCCAGCGAGTGAACGGACGACAACTTGGTGATGGCATTAAAACCTGCTTGAAACGAGAGGGATCGAATTGCCGTACACGATACCCAACAAGGCCCCGACTCAGGCCGTGTTGATGTTTTGGAATCTCGTCTTTCAGAGACTCTGTTGGCCGACGCTGCCTTGTCCATGTCCATGCGGTACTCTTACAGCTACGGCATCGCGCTGCATGAATTGTTTGATGTGCATACATTGGACATGGGAGTATCTCGTCCATGCAAGCAAGCCGGGCACGGCAGCCAACCATGCCTCGCCCAATATCCCGTGGAACTTTGCCAAGTACACAAACCGCTGTATTCCCCAGCAGCATTCGCCCAAGAAATGCGCCAGACTAGCTGCCTATCTCAGATGGCGATAGGGCGACTCTACGATCCGATGGGCTGAGATGGGGCTTAACCGTCATGTTATGCCTCACCTGTGCTGCCAACTTGCTCCCACAGCCTCGATAACGGGTGGTTGCTATTCCAGTCCTCATGCCGTTACTCGTCACTCCCTTCTTCTCCCAAGGTCCAAGTTTTGCCCTGCCTTGGCTCGGTTTCGGTTGGGTACTGTCGGTCATGTTCGTCACATCCTTCATCACATCCCCCCTCTCTGACCGTCACCAACCCGGCGATAGCCCCGCTACCCAACCCGACTTGGCCTCGTGACAACTCCCTCAGGGCTGTTGCCCATCTTGCCCTGGCGGAACAACACAGAATAGGCTAATAAGGGACAGGATCCGCGCACATCGGGACCGGGCTGAAATATCCACGAGGGGGAAAAAGGGAGTCTGCCCTGCTTATCCCTCGTTAGCTTGCTTTTGGCTCCCAAACAACATCAACAACACCAAGATCCCAATCTCAGGCACGTTATTGGGCTTCCCGTCCGTCAAAGTCTCCCCAGCTTGAAGACCCTTGCGCAAGCCCCTTTCCCCCCTCCGTAATTCGCCACCGATAAAGGGGTCGTTTTTGGTTCCTCCACTTCCCATCTCCCGGGAAGATAGATCTGCTTGATTGCTAGACATGCTTGCAAATGAAACAAGGGCCTCGTCAGCTTTGGGATGCGTGGAAGCGTGGCATTGGGAGCGTGGGATAGACAAGCCACAGAGGGGTCTCACAAGGAAGCCACCGAGGGGCTTTCCGCGCTTGAAGGGATCCGACGTCATCGGCCCGTCGATCCATCAAAATGAGCTGGCGTTTATATCATGTGACTTTGTGCCTGACCTTCCACGTGATGGATTGTTGTCCATGAAGGAGGGTTAGGTAAGCAGATACCTTAGGTAATCATACTGGAAGAAACTTCAGAACTTCAACTTCAAAGTGTTCGGCAGGGTCCAGCTCCAGACCACGCGATATATCAATTGCCTCGGCCAATCGCCCTCAGCCCGGTCCACGAGGCTTAATCGAGAAGTACACGCTTCTCTATAACCTCACCTCCATTTTTACTTAATACTCCCTTCGCTTCGATCCCTTAGCGACACTTCATCGGTCACAATGGAGTTCCGAAGCCTCGCACGACCAGCTGCTCGGCTGCTCAATTCTCGCACCTCAAACGCCCCTCTGATCACAACCCGTGGCCACAAGACGACAGCTCGAACGAAACGATCTCTCAAGATCGCTCCCCACGAATCTTTCCTCCCCGACCGAAAGGCCGCCTTTCCCGCCTCCGACTCCATCATCTACAACCCCCCGGCCTCCGAGGCTTCACCACTCCACACCCCGTTCCTCTTCCTCCCTCCCAATGATGCGCGCCGCGCAGCCATTACACGCCTACGCCACACTCCCGGCTCGCCCGTTGCGCCCCCCGCCGAGGATAAGCTCCCTCCGATGATGAAGTACACACGCCGCAACCCCCAGTACAATCTCTCGGCCACCGACATTAAAGAGATGAAGCGATTACGGTCGGAGGACCCTGCTACGTGGACCATCAACAAGCTTGCCGAGAAATTCGGCTGCTCGACCGTCTTTGTCAAGATGGCTGCCCCTGCGCCTGCAAAGTATCTCCAGGATCTCAAGGCCAAGCAGGAGCGGAGGGAAGCTCGATGGGGTGCTATCCGGACCCAGGCTCGGGAGGATCGCAAGCGGAGGACCGGCATGCTTTACCGTGGCGAATTATAGAGGATGTGTCAATGAAACGGCTGATGAGAGTACGCAACGATTGTGGAACGGGCCTGTAAAAACGTACGAGACCGTCCGGAGCAAGTGTAGGATTATGTGTCATGGGGAGCAGAGCAAGATGCGGATCTTTTCGGAGCCCCGGAGTATGGGCAAATCACTTTGTATCATGTGCCAAATACCAGAAACTCCTAAATGCAATCAAAGCCTTCTGTATTTTTACCCCATCCCCAGAATCTCGTGTTCCCACACATGATGTGATTATTATCCCTGGGCGTTATGACATATTGAGGGTCAACCGCCCTACTTTTATCCCAAACCAACCCATTCATAATGCTGGATTTCAGCACAAGGTAATGATACTCCAATATGCGGATAATCCCGCCCGTATACTCAAGCTAAATTTCATAGATCAACTCAAGTCAACTTGAACTCACTCGACCTCATGGTCGATGTCGACGTTCGACGACTTCCTCCCGAGCTCGAAGATGATGACGAAGGCGGCTCGTTGAGATAGTCCTTCTCGCTGGGAATGACGCGCCAGCACCATCCGCACCAGCTCCGACGCACACCCCGAACCTCCCGGCCAAGAACGCGACTACCACTGCCGCGCTCATCATCCCACTCGGGGACGCAATGGCCGACGCGCACCATACGAACCCGCTTGCGCTTGACAATCCCGCCGATACCTTCGATCTCGTGGCGCAGGTAGCCTGGACCGAGAGACGGGGACGGCGTGCGCTCGTGCGTAAGACGGAGTTCATCAATGAGAGCGTCGACCGGCGCCGCGGCGGGGTGCGGGGCCGGACCCGGAGCTGCAGGGGCCTGGGCAACGTTGCCGTCCCGGGCGTCTTCGGCGTCACAGTCCAGCTGCTGTTCGCGTTCCTTAGCCGCGCAGCAGGCTTCTTCACGGCCGCAGATGACACCGCGATCGCCTTCGCCAATGCCTGTGCCGAGACCACCAAGGATTTCACCGTATTGATTTCGCCAGCGCCAGATACTGCAACAGGTTGTCAGTGTGAGTGCTTCAAGGGGGAAAAGGCCAGAGACTAACCGTTGATATTCATGGTCAGCGCCACGGATACTGCGTCCGCATGGCTGGCAGAGCCACACGCCCTCGTCTGCGCATTTGCAGATCTCTCGCGACACGGCCTCGGAGGTGACGGGCAGGTCAGGATCCACGGGCGACTTGACGAGGGTTGCGATCGGGGCGTGGACACAGGGCTTGCAGAGCCTTCTATGCCGTTCGCGCAGAGCGACGGGAGCCGGCGGCTTGATGGCACAGTTCTGAAGACAGTACCCCCTTCTGGTCAGCATACGCAACGTTTGTTGTTGTTGTTGTTGTTGGCGGCTGCTCGCAGGCTCAGGCACGTACCCTACATATCACCTCGCCGCACCTCCGGCACTCGCCTACCATGTCGCGGGCGCAGTCGCCCGACTTGCCGCTGTAGCTGCGGCCATCCTCCATGTAGAACCAGTTGCCGGCTCGGGCGCGGTAGCGAAAGGTCTCGGAGCCATCGACGGGGACGTTCTCGTTGCGGCAGTGGAGGGTGGAGGAGAGGAGGATGGTGCGGTACTGGAGGAGGCCGTGGTGGATGAGGCGACAGGTACGGGAGAGGGCGTCGAGGGTGTTGAGGTCAATGGAGGAGGCGATGGCGATGGCGATGCTAGGTCAGGGGTTAGTATGAGGAGTTATCATGACGGGTTCGAGGTCAAGGGTTGCGAGATATCATGATGGAAGGGAATGCCTCAAGAAATAAACCATCAAGGCATTGGCGCAGTAGACCAAAGGGGAAAGGGGGTTCAACTCACGGATAGCACTGCAACGCGTCCGTCACAGGCGCCCGAAAGGTGGAAGCGTCCATGGTGCCTAACGGCTCTGGGTTATACAAGGAGTGCGGCCAAGGTCCATTCCGGCCGTTGGCAGACAGCAAGTGAAGCTTCTTTAGCAGCAGCAGATGCTGTTCTTTCTGGGAAAGTTGGTATTGCTCCTGCTGCTGCTGGGGGTCGCCATGATGTAGGGTTCCCGGCATTGGGACCGGCGCGGGCGGTGCGGCGGCGGCCTCATGATGAGGAGCTCCCGCGGCGACAGCACGAGGACCACCCGCAGGGAAGCCGCCAGGGCCCGCCCCAGCGTCGTCCTCGTCGTCCAAGTCCACAAAACGCGCCATGGCTGGGGGCACTAATAATTCGTTTCTCCCTTTTTCTTCTTCTTTCTGTCACGTACAGTACAGTGTGCGCCCTTGCGTCCCAAGCCGCTTTCCTCTCAAACCCCCAGGATCTGATAAGCACGCGATTGGGGGTGGTGGGTGGTCGGCGGGGTCCGAGGCTCGGCCGGCGGTCGAGGGCAAGCCCGGGGAGCGGAAAGTAGCCGGCAAGCGGGACTTTTTTTGCCTAGGCACAGGCAAACCTTTGAGGTTAGGGTGGTATGTGGCAGTATGTAAGGGGAAGAAGGAAGAGAATGGCTTGCTTCGCCAAGAGAGGATATGTTTCCTTCCCGGCGAGTGAGACAGCAGGGAACTGGGCTGGTTGAGTAAGTACGAGTGGATTTACCGAGTCCGGGACTTGAAAGCGGGGAGACGAGGGCGGGCGAGAGGAATGAGATTTGTTGACGAGGGTTGTTACAGTACGGGCATTGAGGTGGCCATTGCGAGCTGAGAGCGAGACAACAGTAAGAGTTCACCGACTCACCGACTGGTCTGCAGTGAAGGAGAGAGGGAATGGATGATTGCATCGACGAGTAGCATCTCGTCAACGGCGCGTCACTTGATGATGCCCCATCAGAGCTTCGAGAGTTTCCCGGCTCTAACCCACTTCCTGCGAGACTAGTATGTCTAGGGTAAGGTACAGGACCGTGTTTGAAGTTGTCAGAAGACAACCCAAGCTACGGTAGTGCTAGCTGAGCCCGTCATAGAAGCGCAACTTTGCCCCCTTTGCTTCCATACCGGCTTTGACCTGTGATCCCAGCCGGGTAAGCTAGTGACACAATGAACCCGGCGGTGACTTGTGCAGGTGCTGCAAGTTCTTTTGCTGCAAGCCACCACCAGTAACTTGTTTCCCGGCGGCCACCTATGCGCGGGGTCCCCTGAGCAGACCGCATGCCCCACGCGTTTTTCTCGTCATGAGACGAGCAGATTTCACCTTGGATTGGCCTTTCTCGAGTTGCAATGCAGACCCGAACAAAGAAGGCCAAAAATTGGCTCAACCCACCAGAATACGCGATGGCTTCTTGTTACGTACAAACTCGTTTCCTTTTCGATCAAGTTTGCGAACCAACGGATAGTGCGGACAGTGAAAAGCGACACGGTGTTGCCCAAGCGTCCGATTTCGGGGGGCACAATGACATTCGCATCTTATCAATCTAATCTCTAAACACCTCCCCCCCAGACGCGAGCTGCTATTAATATCCCCAGTCAAGCCTCTTGGCGCGGAGGCCCCTGGCTTGTTGATCGGGATCGCTTTATCGATAACGCTGCTTTATCCTTGGCCTTCTGTAATGCGCCAGGGAATGGTTTCTCTGGTCGGATTCCCATGCCGACGTGGATGTCCACATCGGAACGGTTCCCACGTTCTCCATTCAATTATTAGATGTAGTATTGCAGTGCTATTTTCAATGCTGTTTACCAAGTCTACTATGCAGAATTTCAGAGGTTTGCTCGTCAGTTGTCTGCCTTGGTGTCCCTTCCTGTTCTTGATTCTCTCTCCATGTCTTCTCCAGGCTCCTCCTGTGTTGTCGCCAACTTCTCACCGCTTCAGAAAGTCAACCTTGACCCTTACTAGCTCTGGCAATGAGAAAACTGGCACTGTCATGGTTCTAGCATTGGGCAGGGTGGCAACTCGTCTGCATATTCACCGTACTCAATGTCGCGGGACGAAGTTGATGTGGTGATTAACTCCATCGCAAGCGAGCGGAAATGAGAATTGTAGTCCTTAGTGGCAATCAACAATGCAAGTATGTAATCTGTATTAGCATACTGAGCGGCGTGCTTCATAGCTTCAGGTGCTAGGTTACCTCTCTCACCCAGAGAAGTGTTGCCGGCAAGGTAACGCAGATGAGTACTGAACTATCGAGGGCTATAGTTTGCTGTAATAGACACACCCTCAATCATCCTACGGCACTCTTCAACTAGGACCCTCACGAGTAGTAAATATCGTCCAAGTGTGATAAGGACTTGTGCAATAGCATCCTACAGTGTAGAGAATTGGGCGATAATATCTTGATAGAGACATCAGTTGACGCGTCAGACACTGTACCTGCCCCTTAATTTTGACACTAGCCTGACCCGGAGATACAGGCGACGACGGAGTTCTGACGGGCAGGAGGGTTGCTTTGTGACAAATATGGGTGGGAGAGACTTGAAAGGAGGCTTGGTGATATTGAGATGTCATCAAGAGCGCGGCGTGTGACAAAAGGGTTCGATATTGTGGCCGTTTAAATACCTATTAGCTTATTGTTATCCCGTGCTGGCGTTTTCACTGTATCGGATGCAGTGGAACTAACTAGCGATGAGTGGTGACCCGATGATAGTCTAAATGGACGAGAGAAAGCTCGACAACGTCCAAGTTGGTTCGTTTACGCCTCCAGGGTGACCCATCTGATGGGACTTGGCCGCCCGAAGGCAGGCTTGAAGCCGAAGCAAACACTCACGTTGCCTGGAGGCAGATGCGCAATGGGGATTGCACGACAGTCGCAAGTACCCAAATACAGACGAATCTCTGACGCGGAAGGAGTTCCACGATAGTGCCAATATTCACCAACGCCTGAACAGTGCTTCGCTTCCATCTACACCATACCTGCCCGAAGGTATAGATTATCTGGATGAGGGAGGTTTTAGTCACACTTGGCACACAAACGTAACAGGCGATTAAATGTTATAGATATATCTAACCATTCTTCTACTTGATTTTCTGGAGGTTGGGCGTCTTGATGTTGGTTTGAGATGGTAGGCTAATGCAGGAACCGATGCTGATCGCATGATCCACACGGTCCAGGGTTCCCTGGCGCATCAAAGTTTGGTTGACAGGTGGTATACGATAATACGACTGCGATCTTATCGCATATCCTTTCTTGTTTTTGAGCAGATTATCATTCCTCATTTGTGATAGTCTCGCTCGCATCGTACCGACTGTCAGGTTCTTCTATGTGGAGGGACATTACAACTGCTGACTGTATTCTCGCGCTCACCCTATACAAGCCACCTATCTTCGACAAGGAATTGGTGCATGTAAAACAGCAGAGTGGGAGTTCAGAACTGTAGATTTCTGATTTAGGATGTTCGCGCCGTGTTAGGAGAGCAAGGAAATGAGGAGTGTTTCGGCTGTAGGTTATTATAAGCATAGATGGGTGATTGAGTTGACACTGATACCGCTTGTGGCTTGAGTCAAATCCAACACATGAGACATTTGGTGTCGAGGACTTTCGTCTATACTCTCTTCGTAATATGACTAATTGTGGACTCGTATTGAGAGGTGCCCTCCTGCTTCGCGCATACGTAAGCCTTCAAACACAAATGGTTCGATCGCAAATGTATCCAAATTGGGGCTCTTACGACTGTCATTACCAATACTCCAAAGATAGAAGATCAATCAATAATTCATCTACGCTGATATGGCAATTCCGAGTATGGCCTCAAAAGCTTCGTCAATATCCGTCACCGCCACAATGAGTGAATGCAGTCATGAAAATTTGATTGAAAGGCCCATAGCCAAAGTCCCCAAGATGCAGCCGTCAGCAGATTCGGCGCACTCTTGGATATTTAAGTGATTTCAGAGGATCAACAGACCCGTTCTGTTTCATGAAACAGAAACAACCGAGCTTCCGCAACGAGCCCCGGTGGCTGTCAACACGATGAGGAGCTAACGATAGGAAGCTAGCTGCACTAATCAAGACGCGGCAGATCCGGGCGTCCCGATTGACGACAGCGGCATCTACTTGCAGGGAGGAGCCAAAGTGAATTTTTTACAGATGTGTTGAGTCGTGGCGGATTGCTAGCCATGGTTCATCCCAATCTCTTTCAATTTATATGAAGACCATCTCATCAGCTGTCTGCGGGCGGTGGCTGGGTTTGGGAACCTACAGGAAGCCTCGCAACATGGATATGGGACGATGGATGATCCTCGCATGCGGAAACATATCCCAGACGGACGCGACAGCCCTGGGCATCCTCGATAATTTCCCAGAGAAACCAAACGAGCAATCACAAGGCGATACGCCGTTTGTTGTTTTTTTTGCGGAGTTGGGAGGGGAGAAGGCGGCGCAGCTTTGCAGCATCTTCAGGAAGACATTATGCCCGACGAAACAGAAGCGACGGGAGAATTATCCAGGAAGTGCAAGTGGCGGCGGGCTGTGCTGAGCACATTTGGTGATGTACTGGCGTCTGAAACGACTCCGAGGCATCCCCCCTCTTGGTCTTGAAACCTGGCCCTGGTTCATGTACGGGAGAATGAGACGAAGCTGGGACCAGGGCACCTGTTCCGTGGTGGGTTGAGCTGGGCACCAGAGCGATTGGCTCGTGAATGATACATGTCAGCTTTTCAGAGAACTGGTTCACGCTGTTGGGACGAAGGTTCCAAAGAGGCGGAATTGGGTGTCTGGATAGGTTTTGTATGGATGTAAGGTAGCAGCAGTGAGAGGATAACCTCCTGAGGGATCTCGAGGATAGACTGTGTACTTGAATATGCAGGTATAAGAGCACGGTGCTGTCAAGTTTTACCGTCAATAATTTCTCCGCGATTAAGCTCGCAAACTACCTTTGTTTGCCCCAAATAGCCTCATTATTTGTTTACTCGTAAACTATACATCCGAACCTGATATTTCCGTCAGCTCGAAAGCTGACGATAACCCCCTGGG